>CABHPH010036539.1:0-14082 GCA_902168325.1 Peromyscus nudipes | reverse complement strand
TAGATAGATAGATAGATAGATAGATAGATAGATGATAGATAGATAGATACATGCATACATAAATACATACATACATACATACATAGTCAGATAAACTTGTGATAGGTATAAAGCACATAATTATGTGTAAAGATGTATCATTATTAATTCCTGTTATAAAAATACAAATCAATCACATTGAGATACCACTACATTTCTTTCAGAATGGTTATAATTTAACAGACTAATCACATCAAATGTTCACAATGATTTGGAAACAAAATGCTATTTCACCAATTAAAGACATGAACTATAAATGGATAAGACACAGATAAATTTGTTGAATGAAAGACAGACAACAAAGAGAGTAGAATTTAGGATTCTGTTTACAAGAATTTTAGAAAATGAAGTCCAGTGTGCCCTGATAAAGAGTTTCTGAGACTGGGAGATGGCATACAAGAAGGAGAGGTTTCTTTTAAGGGACTCAAACAGCTCTTTGGGAGTGATACGTATGCTCATTATTTTTATCATCACAATATCTTTATTCATCTATGATATATGTGACAAAACTCATCTAAGTATATACTTTATATGAAAATTATTCCATGTCAACTGTAGTTCACTAACAGGTTACACTGATAGTTAGAAAGATAGCCATTTTTAAAGATAAGGAAAATGAAATTAAGAAAAAATAATTTCCAAAAATCCAAGGTTAATGCAAGAAAGAAAATATTGACACAGCACAATATCTGATTCCTGGTGACAGTTTCCATTGTTATGGAAATATAAATTCTTTAACTCTGATTCAACTCAAGGGATGTGGCTTTATCCATATGAAGGACAAAGGAGAACTGCTTAAGAAGAATTAGAGGATTGGCATGGAAGAGAGCCAATTATCTTCATATGCGACAGCCAGATATAACAGATAAAAATTTAATAATATAACAGATAAAAATTTAAAAACAGGGAAAACAGGAGGGTGTAGGTTACTTCAGAAGATGGAGGCAAATCAAAGAAATGCCTAAAGCAGTTTAAAGTTTGTACTTGTTGGGAGTGGGACTGAAGACCAGGAGTAGGGAGGCGTTGTGTTACAGCTTGTATGCACATGAGAGTTTACACAGGAAGACTTGCATGCACATAATAACTTATAGTGCCCTCTCACTATTTAGATTCACAAACTATCGTTGGAAGGTAATGTTCCATGAATACTTCATATTTGTATATAGCTTAGACATTATGACTAAATGACAAATGTGCCCTGTAAGTTAGAGAAAGTCAATTGCTCTGACTAAGATTTAAAAATCTATCTCACCCTGAGGTGTTGATTGATAGACTATGGGCAATAAAAGCAGACACAGCTTTCTCATCTTCCAGAGATATTTGGGTACCATCAAGTAGAAGTCTCTTCAGGCCTCTTAGAAGCTTTGTTTACATTAAAGAATGAAGTTCTGATTTTGTCTCCAGAGGGAAGTGGTAGGTGAACAGATGCCCCTTACGGTACCAAGCCCTACAATTCCAGCCTCCTCTCCTATGGCGTAAAAGCCCTGTATGTGCAATATCTAAACCCCACAGAGTTACCTTGTGTGGAAGTGAGGCACAAAAATTGCTATAGTTTAGTTCTTCATTGTCCCTCAACAGTCTATGCCTGTTGGCCCAGGATCAAGGTGAGAACGAGCCTTTTTCCTTCACAATGGCTCTTTGAATGACATCTCACATGACAGAAGTAGTAAAGAGGCTTGGGTGATTCTCCATGAGCCCTTTGTGAGGTCAATAAGCCCAGTCATGAAGAAAAGAGTCATGACTTCTTGGAGACCTGTCTTTAGGTATGCTAGGTCAAAGAATGTGATGGATATAATTTCAAGATAAATCCTGGATCACTGTCCCCGTGTGTAAAGCCTGTGTTATTAGCCCCATACCCTACAAAGAGGATGAGACTGAGAAAGATTTTACTCCTATGGTTATGAAACACAGTAACAGATGAAACATTATTTCAGATGTGATCACAGTCTGTCATCTACAGATTTTGAGTTCACAGAAAAGGGGGATAGTTGGGTGAATCCGATTTAATCAGACAAGTTAATAAAGGGAACTAGTCCTTTCCCGAAAAATAAAACAGAAAAAAAAATAAAACCCACACACACAGGCTTCCAGCTTTCTAGAACTTCATCTTAGGACTGGAATACTGCCAATCCTCAAGGGGTATATGCCAAGGCAAGTATAGACATGACACCTTCTATAGGAGCAGTTGTTCATGTAGTGGTTTCTTCATAATTGAAACATTCCTTCCTTTCTGAAGGGAGACTCTCTGGCTGGCGAGCTACCTGTGAGTCCTGTGTAACTCCAGAGTTTCAGCTTGTGTTAGTCATCACCCAGGCTGGTGCAGGGTTTTGGTGAGGTATCTCCCTTTGAGTCACCCCTGCTCCTGTAAGTAGTGCTTCACACGTATTTCTGTATGTAGCCTCTGTAGCCCTAACAAATTCATTGGTTCACCAAGTAAGACTTTGTTGGAACCATTACTTGAGTTTGTCATTGGTTCCCTATATGGACCAAATGAATGTTTGTTCATATCCCCATCAGAAAAAGGCACCCAACAGTAACTAACAACTCAAATCATTGTTCCAGTCAATCTACCAAAGTTAGGTAAGAACTGTGTTGGCATGTTCTTTGTTCAATGTCTTTCGTCACTGTGACAATCAAGGAGAAGCAGGACAGAGTAGGGGTGGCTAATTGTTTTGATTTGGTTTTTATAGGGCTAGAGAATGAACTCAGAGCCTTGTGCATAATAGGAAAGATTTCATCTTTTGAGCAGAACCTTATATGTTATTGCATGAGGGAACTCTTTCATTGATTAGTATGTTTAATGGCTGACCTAGGTTTTCTCTTAGTTTTATAAGCTAACAGAAGAAAGCATAGGTTCCTCAGAATGCAACCTGCAGAAAGATAATTTTCTGAGCATTTCTTTAGGAAATGACAGAATTACAAGATGTGGAAATTAAAGTCTGTGAGAGCCATCTTTGTGCTGTGATGGCATCTACATTCTTGTCAGTATCTGAAATATTTTCCCAGAAGAATTTCTTGATAAAATACAGATCACCAGAAAAGGGATGCTTTCTTCTCTTATGACGTCATGATGCTCATTAGATAGTGATTGTTGCCATCTTAGCAACCATTCTCTCCTCTTAGTAATATTTGCTACAAAATAGCCATTCAGAAGTGGCTTGGTACCTTTTCTCAGTTCTGCTTTCACATCTTCCTTCCTCTGTGTCTGGCTGGTGACTACTGACTCAGCCTTCCTCTTCCCAGAATTCTCCTCATCTGCTTGCCCCACCTATACTTCCTGCCTGGCTACTGGCCAGTCAGCATTTTATTTATCAGCCAATCAGAGCAAAACATATTCACAGTATACAAAATGACATCACCCATCAGCTGAGTGTGGGTTTGGTGGCACAGACAGTTAATCCCAACTATCTGGAGGCAGAAGCTAGGAGAGCTCAGAGTTCTAGGACAGCCAAGGATAAAGAGAAATAAAACAAAACAAAAAAAACAGACAAAAAAGAAAGAAAAACACAAAATTAGAGGGTAAGCATGAGAGTAAATATTTAGAAACAGACTTGCTTGTTTCTTTGATTTAAAACTGACCTAAAACAATGTTCATAATAATAGTAAAATAGAAAATAGGAAGGGAGAAGGAAAGGAGGAAGGAGGGAGGGAAGGAGGGAGGAATGGAAAGTGAGGAAGGAAGGAGTAGAAAATGAGAGAGGGAGGTGCATACAGAGAGAGAGAGAGAGAGAGAGAGAGAGAGAGAGAGAGAGAACATAGTATACATTAATTGGAAATAGCAAAATAGTATATGAATGGTATCTGGTTGCTAACAAATTTTACACAGTGAAAATAATTGTGTAAGTTGAGAAATGCCAATATATGCTATTTCCAACAACTGTTATGTTTTATAAAATAATACATATTCACATATATAATATGTACATATATTTCTAAGTAAAATAATTGACCATTATATCAAAATTTTAGAACATTTTCCTTCTAAATGATTTTTGTATTTTCTAAATGATATGGTTAATATGTGTGGTATGGTTAATATGGTTAATATTTAGCAATTCATAACTAACTTTATTACTTAAAAAAAAACACTGTAACAATTACAATTCCAGGATTTGAGAGTCCTATATTCAGGACCCTCAAATAGATTTTCCAATTCTCTCTAAGAGCCAAGAAGAATTTCTGATACTGGGAATGTAACAAAGGGACCACAGTGGAGAATGTAGCTGGAATGCAGATGCTCTAGGGTCACAGGACTCACCAGACATCCAGTGCTTTGAAAAGAAAGACATCCCTGGACTTCAGGGAGTACATTGCAGGTGAAATAAATGAGGATTTCTAGTTAGGCAGGAGATTTAAGGGTTTGTATACAATATTGCTTCTGTTTTTGTTTTGAAAGTTCAAGGTTAACTCTCACCTCTTTTGGAAAAAAATTTTCTTCTGTGTGTGCATTGCACATCATGTGTGTTCACAAGTGTGGAGGCCAGAAGTTCATACGGGATGTCTTTCTCAATTGCTTTCCATCTTATTTCTTTGAGACAAGGTCCCTTACTGAATCGAATGCCTGTCATTTGGGCTGGCCAGCTAGCCCCTGGGACCCACTTGTCTGTATCCCGATTTTGGCTGATAGGCATGCGTCACCATGCCTGCTTCTTGTGGGCTCTGGAGATCGGAACTCGGGTTTTCCTGTTTGCATACCAAGCACTTTATCCACCGAGTCATCTTCATAGCCTCCATCACTAACCTTTTTATGCTATGTGAGATTGACTTCGGCCTGCCGTGGTCTGAGTGAGTGACCTTCAATTTCAGGCAATTCTTCCATTTCACTCTTGCTTTTGGGAGCATTATGCAGGACTGACAGTGACATAGACTGTACATGTGAGCAGCAGCCGCACATGCAGAGGACAGTTCGCACTGCAGCTTTCGCAGACTAGGAAGAGGGCTCAAACATGGGGGTCGGGGGGGGGGGCAAAAGTCATTCCACATACAGGCCTTGCAGATGTTAAAGACTTGGACCCTACTTCCTAGAGTCTGTGGTTTGCAGGCCAGAACTATAAACCGGTGCTAAATCCCATATGAGCTGTAGCATCTGCAAACTCCCGGCTTTGAATTTCTGTGCCAGGCCTAGAGAGACAGTGTCGATAAGCTCCCTGAAATTCCATTTATTTTATTCATCATCCAGGGCCAAGGGTGGTGGTGTGGAGGGAATAGTCTCTTGGATTCATGAGGCTTAACTGTAATCTCTCACTAGAGTTATTTACAGCACATGGTTATAGGCTGGTTTGGGATTTGTTAGTTACATAAACTCTGGCTGTGGCTTTAGATTTAGACTTAAGAGATCCAATCCAAATGCAAGATTCAAATAGCTTGGCGGCGTTCTCCCTCCTGGGTGGAACAATACTACTATGGTGATAGTTCCCACCAAAGCCGGCCTCAGTCTTTTAGCTTCCTTTCTGACTCCTGTCAGTGTGACTTACTGTTTCTCCGCACCCACCCAAACCCCATAGGCCTATTCCATAATTTAATGGAGCATGTTCCAGCACAGACCCAAGATTACTCCTAGTTTCCCCCAAACACCTATCACACCTGCAGCCCACGGAGTGTTTTCTTCTGACCTTCCCGGTCCTCTTCTCTCCTGTCTGATAGCACTTGGGGGACTACTTGGAATAGCCGTTCTAGTCAAGACAGTGAGTTGCTAACGGCTGATGTTACTAACTTTCCACCTACAGCCTCCCAGTTGCTTTTGGATCCCAGCCTTTGGCAAGGTCCGCAGACAGCACAGGCTGTTCTGCTGTTTCTTTCCTTTCACATCCAAGTTGTCCCTGGACTTCTTGCGCAACATCTCGTCCAATAACAACCAGACAGCTCCCTATTTTCTAGCTAGTTAGATTTGAAATTTTATTATTTTCCCACTTTGTTTTTTCTGGCCTCAAGGTCTCATTTTCCCCTTCAACTGTTTCCAGCCTGATTTCTGTGATCTCACCCTCTTTTTAGGGAATTAATTTCCTCCTGTAGTTAAGTATTTTTCAGAGGTCGTGGTGATAATAGAGTAGGCTATTTTGGGTGAGATTTTATCGCGCATTGCAGATGGCTTAGCATCCCTAGCCCCTTTTTTCACTACATCCCAGGAGCATTCTCGCCTTCCACAATGGAAAAGAAAAGTCAACTGCCGTGACTGGGTCTGGGTGGGTTCAAACATGCCCGGTTAGTGTCCCTGCTGATTCTGCTATACCAATCTTAGAGAGGTCTGGAGAGTTGAGGGAACGTCCTGTGCTCTAGGCGTTCCTCCAGAAATAAGGAATCAGGGAGGCTGAAGCGAAAGGTTATCCACAAGGAAACATACGTCTGACCTTAAATCAAAAACTTCTTAGAAGACAGAAGGAAACCTAGGCCATCTATGAAACACAAGTCAGTGGTTCATCTGCTTCCACAGTGAGATGAAGGACCAAAGTGTATTTCAGATAGTTTGGGGCCAAAATGTAAGAGTCAGGGGCTGAAACGGGTTTCTGTGAAAGGGGTCAGAGTTAGAGTAGGAACTGATGTGGAATGCACTGGATAACGGAAGGTTTGTCCTGAGGTAACGGGAGTGTTTGCATGTGTGACACCAGCAGCCACGTCAGAAAATGACAGTTACAGTTCCTCGACACAACACGGGCTTCCGGAGAAAGGGAAAGTGATTCACCTGAGGAGGACACATGTTTGTGTCTCCCTTACCTACCGCTGCACGTATATATTCATGTAAAAGAACCTTGGTGTCTATGACGTCACTTCATGCTGCGTTCAATTAAAAAGGACGTTCTATTGAAAAACGAAATGTTTTTGAAAAGTAAGGAGCAGGCCTATTAAAGATAAATTAAGCTCCGGAAAGTTCATATATTGTCATTCTGGTGGGCTCAGTGATAGGATATGATTGAGGAAAAAGCACAAATTTAAAGAATATGAGTTTTTGAGATATTTTAGTGATTTCATTTTCCATAATGAAATGAGATCATAAATCCTTGATAGTATCTGAGTACTCCAAAGTAACTCAAAAGAATAGGAAAAGCTGAAAGTTATTGAGGGAAAAAAAACAAACAAAACATAAAGATAAAAAACAAAAAAAAGCTGAATTGGTCCAATCTCTCCTTTACCCATTCAGTCTAAACTGGTGTTATTGTTGTAAAGAAAGTTTTCACAGAGGGGAAAAAAACCTTTTGTGAAGGAAAATGGCATTATGTGTGTGTGTGTGTGCACTAGATACAAATGTGGAAAATTAATGGTAATCCCTTCTGTCCATCAGTAGTAAGAACATAATAGCAGCTGTCACTCATTCACTCTGCAACAACAAAACCCCTCATAAATGAAACCCAGGTTGCAGCACCAGAGGAGACTGTCTCCAGGAACATGAAAACATAGGCCCACCCCATAGTTAATAAATTAAATCATGATGAAAGGCATAAACAGAAAAAGAAAAACTGCCTAGAAATGATCATGTTCATAATAAATCAACTAATGTAACAATAAGATATGGTCATTCATTAGCTAACCTGACTTAATGATAAAAATTAATGAGAAAAAAACACAAAATGAGACTTTTAAAAATGTATGACTTAGAATATAAAAAAATAAGGAAAATATTTTCAGCCATTAATTATCAGTTAAAATATATAAATTGGAAGATCTTTCTCAAAAGCATCTGTAAAGAATTTAAAATACTCACATCCTTTGGTACCAATTTGTTTCCAGTAATTTCAACTGAAGAAACCAATTACTGGGTCCTTATACATAGATCAATGGCAGTTTTCACTGTATCATTTTATACACACAATAAACACACACACACACACACACACAGTGTGTGTGTGTGTGTGTGTGTGTGTGTGTGTGCTCTTCAGCTTATGAGGAGATTACATTCCAATAACTCATAAAAGTTGAAAATATCCTAAGTCAAAATGCATCTAATACCCATAACATGCTGAATGTAATAACTCAGCAGCAGAGTATGGTCATAGAGTGCCTGTTATTTACCGACATGCTCTTGTGAACTACAGTGGCTGTGGCTCACAGCCACCACCAGGTATCATGATGCATGTCACAGGCTATGAAAAGATGAACATTCCACGGTCAAGCTGGTTTCTACTAAATACCTATAGCCCTTACTTGATAATAAAGTTGAGAATGTAGTAAATAAAAGTATAGCAAATTCTGTGAATTTAAAATACATAATTGTGTCTCAATAGTCCTGCAATTTAAAAAAGAGATTGTTATAGGGATCAAAGATAATAATCCATGAAAAATGTTGGAATTAGCATAGAGTATAAAGTTAACAAGTGATAGCTATTCTGTTTAGAATACCTGGGTGAACATAAAGTTACTAGGGAAAATAGAAGAGTCAGCTTTTTTTTGTAGAGGGCAAAGCAATTCAAATTCTTTTTTTTTTTTCTCTCAGAAAGAGCCACCTGCCTTACATACTGTTCAGATTCAGTGATGCTTTGCTTTCAAGAGACAGAGATTTAGTCAGAGCTAGAAGGCATGGATGAAAACTAGTGTCCTCCAGACACAGCAGAGCTGACACACGTATGACCTCACAGAGACTGTGGCAACATGCACAGGGCCTGCACAGGTTCAAGCCAGATGGAGTCACAACACTGAGAAGGGAAGTGGAGACAAGCCCCCATCCCTAACCCAGAAGCCATCTCCAACGGCCAAGTGCTCATAAAGGAAAACTTCGTTCTCTCCAATGGAACCTCATAGGACATACAAACCACTCTTAAGGACAGACCCCATTCCCAGCTGTGGATGGCCAACACAAAAGGAACTCAGTGGTGTTTGGGGGATCTTTTTGTCTCATGTTGTTTTGGAGGACAGTATTTATCTTACTGGCCTTTTATTTGTACATTTTGGTTTCCAATTTTGTATTTTTATGGGTTTTGGGTTTTTGTTTCTTGCCACACTTTGTGTGTGTGTGTGTGTGTGTGTGTGTGTGTGTGTGTATTTCTATTACTTTTTTGCTTCTTTCTCTTTTTTAAATTCTGGTTTGTTTTTATTTACCTATTTGTTTTCTAAAGAGAGAGAGATAAAACATGGAATTTGAAGGATAGAGAGGTGAGGAAGAGATGAGGGAGGGAAAGGCATGATCAGAATATATTGTATGAAAAAAATTATTTTCTATAAAAAAGAGAAAGAAATAGAGAATTATTCACAATTCAAATAATGGTAGACTCAAGTTCAGAGAACTCAGTTGCCAAGAGTGAAGTTGAACTGAGAACAGGAACTTTAAAATCAGAAGGAGACTCTTGCTCAGCCTTGTCATCTGGGGTCTTGGGTTCTACTGTAGCCTGCCCACCATGAAGTCCATCCTTCTAAGGTCACCTGAGTAGGACATGTTGATGGCAGATAGCACACCAAAGATGGTTGATTAGACCTATGAATTCTCCAGCCTCTGCTGTGGGATTTCCTCTATGTTGTAAATATATGTTGCTATGATTGATTAATAAATAAAATGCTGATTGGCCAGTAGCCAGGCAGGAAGGATAGTGTAGGCGGGACAAGGAGGAGAATGCTGGCAGGGAGATATTGCCAGCCGCCATGAGGAGAAACATGATGTAAGATACCAGGAAGCCTCGAGCCACCGTGGCAAGGTATAGATTTATAGAAATGGGTAAATTTAAGATATAAGAACAGATAGCAAGCAGGCTGCCATGGCTGTACAGTTTATAAGTAATATAAGTCTCTGTGTGTTTACTTGGGGGACGCGAGTGGGAGAGATTTGTCTTGACCATGGGCCAGGGAAGACTAGGAAAACTCCAGCTACAAGCCTCTGTTGGACAGATAGAGACAACCATTTGTTTCCCAAGGCTAGAAAGAGTGCAAGTCATGCCAGAGGGAAAGTGATGATGAGAAAGCATAAAATAGAGGAAGTTTCCCAGGGAAGTACAAGTGCTTGGACAATGTCATAAACACGGCAACTGCTACCATGGGGAAAAAAGAGTAGGATTTAACAAGAGAAGAACCATTTTAAAGCTAAGTTTGCCACACATTCTAGGCTCAGGTAAAGGTTCACAGAAGTTGAGTATAAGAGGTTCCTACCCTAGTCTCAGCTTCATTCCTGGCAACCTACTTCTCTGACCTTGGGTCTGTCATCACTTGAGCTGTTGGGAACAAAGATCTATTTCTTGAGATTAAAGCAGAGATAGCTCTTCAAAGCCTGGTATATGCAACTCAGGTAGGTGGCTCCATCTGAGAAAAAAGGAACTGCCTAAAATGGTACTTCAGCAAGAAGCCCTCACCATGATATCCACGAAAAACTATGTTCCAGCCGCATTATAATCCTCACATGCTTCAGTGCCTACTAGGAGCTGAAAGAGAAGGAAGCTGACTCTCCTGGGCTTGGGAGTGAATGTATCTAATCAAGGAAGCAGTCTGCCATCTTTCTGCAGGTCTAGCCTGAACTACCTGAGTTTGCATCACAGATTATGTGACAATGAAACAAGAGCCTAGATAGTAATCAGCTGAAGATGCTAGGCATAACTTTTAATTATTATGTTTAACTAGGTCTATTTTTATATTCACTGGGTCCTTTGATTCTATCACCTGAATATCTGCCACATCCAAACAATGCTTTCTCCTCAACTGCAGCAATAATAGTCCGTGTGACTGCTGGTACTGTCCCCAGTAGGATCGGCTTCTCTGTAACTTGCTCAGATTTAATCTCTATACAAACTAGACCAGACCTGCTACAATTAAAGCTGACTGATGCCTCACTCCTACTTAAAAGCCTCAGCAACTTCACATTGGTTTCAGCCCAAGTCCTGTCCCCATGGTGTTCGGCCTCATCCCCTGTCATTTAGTCTCTGATTTCCTTCTCCCCCCAGGACATTCTCTTATTGAATCTTGCTGAAATAATGGAACACTCTTCCCCCTTTCTCGTCTTACCTACCTTCTACTTAACCTTCAGCTATCACCTTTGACACTATTTCTTCTAAGAATGTCCCTGGGTGTTACATGATTTGTCTTCATCCTTTGCTATAGTGCAAGTCATTCAACTTTGAGAAATGTTTATGGCTCACCTTTCTATCTCCAATACTTCATATTGTGCTCAGGACTGTTTTTTCAACTGGACGAATGAGTGGGTGGATAAACAGATAAATAATTACAACTTTGAACCACATGAAGTTAGTTGAAATACAAGATGCTATGTGGAGGGGGATGACAATAAAATCAAGTAAGACTAAATTATCAATCCACGTGACGAGAAAAGAGTGCGTGGCAAACAGAGAAATAAAGCAAGAGATGAATGTTCTAGGAAGTCCATGGACCAGATAGAAGGAGACATCCAAGGAAGGATAGGTGAGGTGTTGGAAAGCTGTTCATGGTTTATTTCCATAGCATCATTGGTTTGATTCACCCTGGCACCTGGAGCTCGCTCACTGGGTGGCAGAAGATAGACCCTGAATAATAGAGAGAGACTGGGGGTTTTAAACAATAAAGGACATGATCAGCTTTGCTGTTGAGAAAGATTGCATTGGCAGATATTATAGAGGACGATTTAGAAAAGCAAAGCCATCAAGAATGACAAAACTAAGAGGCCACATGCAAAACTGAGAGAGACGGTGTCACTTTGAACAAAACCCAGAAGAATGTGGGGGGAAAGAAGCAGATTCAGAGAACTGTGTGAGAGAAAAAAAAACCATGAAAGCCAGCACAATCAAATTATACCTGAGGTTTGCTTACAGGGGGCACGGAGAACTGAGTTTTAAAAGGCCTTACAAATATAAGGAAGGCTAGGGTGACTTGTGTATTCTATGGATTTTGTTTGGATTAGGGAACAAGAGAAGCAAACCGTCACCCTGGCCTTATGAAAGTCTTGTTAATATGAACAAGTTCACCCAGCCTCTGACTGAACTAGGATGGTGGGTTCTGTGCATCTGTTTTGAGACTGTGTCCCCTACAGCGTTTGTTCTAATTTCTTCCAGGACACTCTTCCTGAAGACTCTGAGCTTCTGTCTGAAGCAGGGTGGCTTGACAGATGTGGTGATCATCTCACTGCAGGTAGCCTGCTTTTCACACGTAACTACAGCAAGACAGCCTTTGTGGTGCCTCTGGGTGAGGAGACACCTTCTCCTGTCCCTTCAAAAATGTACTTCAGCTCTCTCCAAACCGCAGGGAGCAAATTCAGCACCTTCTCTGGCAACTTTCTTTTCCAATGTTTTTAGCAAATGATTTTTGACGGAAACATTGGTTGAAGATGCAAAGTTGAAATTCTCCCCTGAAGCCTCTGACAGCTGTTTGGAAAATTGTCTCAGAAGTTTACCTAGTGAGATTGAAGCACAGAATGTCAAAGGACTGCTCTCACTTTGTACTCTGTGCCTCTCACCCTCTGTCCTCTGGATCAACCCTTAAAAAAGAAAATAGAAAAGTGTCTTGCAGCCAGAACCGGGGGTAATCACAATTTGTAAGCCCAGGAGAGGACGAAGCTGAGAGGAGGGGCCCACTGGGTTGCTGGAGCCCTCCAGGATGTCACAGGACCTCTGCAAAGTGAGAAGCTGAGCCTGAGAGCTTGCATGTACTAACCTGCCTGACAGCCAAGGTCTTGTTCCTTTCAAAGTAATCTCCCCTGAGCACTCCAAGACAGGCTGGCTTAGGCGAGCTCAATCCAATTTAATGGATGATTTGACAATGGAAAATTGAGGGAAGAAGGATATGATACACGTCAGATACCAGCCCTGTGAAGCTAAAAGGGTGATGCCTGCCATTCATTCACCAAGTGGGTTGTGTCTGAAGGAGTCCGTGCATGGTGTGGGGCAAATTCAATCAGAGCCTTGGGGAAGAAGGAATGTCCATCTCTCCTCTGACCTTCTTGCTGACTTCTGACAGTCAGTCCATCTTTGTCTGGTTTGGCACACTTCTTTCAGGACCTGCTTTATCCCAGGCAGACAAGACAATGTTGGTGTTAAGGAATCTCCCATTGTTACCTATTTTATTGACAATGTCTCTGTTTATAGCCTGCTTCTGTTTGCACTTATTAAAATTGCTCTAATTCCCCCTTGATAACATCCAAATTTCAATGGTAAGGAACGATCTCTTATTTAACAGCCTTGTGATATTTATCCCCATGAAGTGTTCTCGTTGACTTTTCTTCTGGCATAGTACAGCCCAGAGACTCAAGCCAATCCTGATCTTAAAGAAAGAAAATGTAAAATACAGTAAAACAAGAATGTACATTATATACTTTCCATGCCATTGATGAATCCTCACTTTACAATAGCAGGATATATTATGAATAAGAGGAGAAGTCAAGAGAGTGAAGCGATCAAAGGCCGGCATTGTCATTTAGCTGTGCCTTCTCAAACAAGCAATACCAAACTTCAAATGCATACTCCATAGTCATGCTAAGCAAACAGAGAAGCCTACTAACAATTGATAGAGAAGTCTATTAGATCATATTATTGCACTTTAATTATTCATTATTTGATACTAATGACCAATTCTGAATTTTTATGTCGTTATGAACAGTTACAGCAATTTGAGTTTTAAACACCTGTTTTACAAGATGCATTTTATTTAAGCACACTTTAGAGTCTTACTGATAAAACTCTTACATTTAATTGTACTTTTTTATACTTAGAAAATATATGCACTTGAAAGTTAATCATTTGGCCTGAAGTTGCATGTTGATTAACTTCATAAAAATGGTTATATTGCAGAAATACAGTATTTAATGTGGCTTTATGCAATTATAAGTTGATTTAGAAGAATATGACCTTATTTCTGATACAGAAAAACATGGAATAATCTCTAGAAGGCATTGGGTAGCTGAAAATTCTAGATAGTTGTTCATAATAAGCCATGATTTATTTTTAAAAGAATATATATGCACATATATACATATATAGTGATGCATAAATATTCACATATAATAGATCATATTTTTCCAGGGAAGATAGTGAGACTTCTGTAATCACTTTGCCAGTTGTTTCTTTATTTCTGGAAACTTCTCTAGGGTCTCTTGCTTCAATTAGCACCTGTCCTTTGTTTCTTTAGCTTTAGGTGAATTTTCCAGTCTTT
>CABHPH010036529.1:0-17626 GCA_902168325.1 Peromyscus nudipes | reverse complement strand
AAAAAAAAAAAAAGATTTCCTGGTTGTCTTACAGTTTCTATTGCTATGAAGAGACACCATGACCACCGCAACTCTTATCAAGGAAAACATTTAACTGGGGCTGGCTCACAGCTGCAGAGCTTTAGCCCATTGTCCTCAGGGCAGAAAACATGACAGCATGCAGGCAGACACAGTGCTGGAGAAGGAACAGATAGTTCTACATTTTTGATCGGCAGGCAACAGGAAGTAAACTGTGTGCTACACTGGGTATAGCTTGAGTGTAGAAGACCCCAGGGCACCCCCACAGTGACACACCTTCTTAAACAAGGCCACACCTACTCCAACAAGGCCGCACCTCCTAATAGTGCACTATCTATAGACCAAGCATACAAACACATTAATCTATGGGAACCATACCTATTTAAACAAACCCACTGATACAAAATCCCTAGTGCACAAGGAGGCATAATTACATCAAAACTTAACTCAAAGTACATGTCATTTCTTCCAAGAAGATGGGTTCTAGAGGTAGGTTACATGTATTAGCTTAATTGGCCAGGAAGGATCTGGTGTGGTCTTGATCATACAGAGAGGTCTTGATCATGTAGAGGTTATTTGGGCTATTAGCTATGACTCATCCTGGTTGTGGGAGGTTGGGGAAGCCCCTGGCTATGACACCTTTGGTCCCAGACTGGTCTAACAGATAATGCAGACCACCAGGTTATTAATCATCATCAATTTCAGGCTTTCTAGGTGGGAAAATAGGTTTTACATCCTTTCCTTTGAAAAGATAATCCTGCATGCTTAACATTCCTGGTTTCCCTGGTGATTTGTGGACTCAAGGACTTTCCTGCTCCCAACAAATATGTATATTATTTTAAGTGAAAGCCTTCAAGTAGTTTTCAACTGTGATCTTGTAATTAATTAAGTTTTCCTTCTGTGGTGTTCAGAGATTGCAATGAATTTGAAATTCTACATTCTTAAATTTTTACTAAAATTTATAATTTCTTTCCCTTAAAAATCGCAATAGAATTCTCTACCTGGGCCTGGTGTATTCCTGTTTGAAAAGCCACTGATTGCATTTTTTATAATAGAAATCAGGAACTTAAGCATATCTAACTCTCCTTGTACACATTTGGTAGTGTTGTACCCATTTTGCAAAACCCCCAGAGACCAACAAGGAGTCAGTTTCCAATGCAAGCACATAAGGGTCCTTTTATTCAGGTTCAACCTGAGCCACCACCTGGCAGATGGAAGGAAATGTGGTGGTGGCCATGAGCCCAAGTGTAGAGAGTTTTTATAGGGGAAAAACCACAAGCCAGGAATTGGCAACTTGGGATTGGGTAGAAGGGATATGGGGCAAGGTGATTTTTTGAAACTATTAGTCTAGACTTTCAGCGCGAAGCCACATTTGAAACCATTGGGTTAGACTTTTGTCAGGGAGCCACAACCAACTGAACAGGATTATCTGGACTGCTCAGCGGGATTATCTAGATATCTTCAAGGGCCATAAACCACAGACTGGATGTCTGCAGGATACTGCTCTGTATCCATTTGAGTTGTCATGGCATATTCTATACTTGGAACTGAGTACAGCAGGTGGTCTGAGATGGTGGCCCTTTCCCTAAATGGAGTCTGTAAAGTCAAGTCTAGGCCTTCGCAGTAGTATGTATCTTTCAAAGAACTGACTCATTCTATATAAGTCATCGAAGTGGTGGTATGCAGGTATCTATGTGATCCCATATTATCCTTTCTGTGTCCTTGGGGATAGCAGAGATGATTTGTCTTTTATTATGATACTATCAATACTGTCAATATGCATTCTTCTTCAATAGCCTCAAGAAAAAAACCTATGCATAAGCCAAAAATTTTTTCCATTATTTTGCTGTGTTTGTATCATAATTTAAATTTTGTCAATGATTGTTGTAATTCTAAATTCTTCTCATAGTTTTGCAAATATTTATCTTTCTTTTTTTCAACATATAAGTGAATAAACTTAGAGCATGCTTATTATATAAACAAAATAACAGTTTTATGGTAGAAATATCTGCCTAACTTCTATTCTGGCTATACCATAAAGAAAAACCTCTTAATTCTATTCCAATATTTATTTAAATTAAACTACTTAAAATTACTTTTAAGCTGTGATTCATTTAGAAATGTTTGTTCAGTCTGCATTTGATGATTTTCCCACTGTCATTAATTTTATTTTGATTACATTTTTTGGTTTAAGAATACATTTTATGTGATTTCTAGTCTTTAATCTTATGACAATTGTATTTAATGAAGTAAGATATAGTCCAGCTGATATTGAGAAATGTTATCTGTACTTGAACAAGAATATGCATTCTCCTGTTGCATTTTCCCCCCAGTGATATGTACATATCAGTTCAGTTAGTTTATCCCAAGTCTATATGGAATTATAAGTCCTTTAAATATGCCTTCCTTTGTGAGCTTGAAATTTAATCAGAACTGTACAGATATGTTGAACAACAGAAAGAAAGACACCTAAGGAATTTGTGTTATTTAACTTCTTGTTACTTACAAATGGCACTTCTATTAAACATTCCTTTTCCAATCATGCCTTTTACAACTGAAATGACTTATTTTTTATTTAATCCAAACAACTTTTAAAATTATGAATTAGTTAATTATCATGACAGGATCTTCTGTATTCCGGACTTGCCTTGAACATGCTATGCAGCCAAGCCTAGCCCTTCTGAACACCTGATCTTCCTGCCTTTACCTCCTAAGAACTTGAGTTACTGGCATCTATCACTACAACTGACTTGAACATTTGCTTTTAAACACAAACAAACAAGCAAAGAACAGATGCCATCGCATAAAGAAACTGTGTCATTATGATGCTATCTTCAGTATCTTAGGAAGTAATTTATTTAAATAACTATAATGAAAATTAATTAACACACCTCCATGCCATGAGTAAACAAATTTTCCCCAATATGCCCTTTCAATGAGATCTAAACATCATATTTCAAGTTCTGAGGGAGGAAAAACCTTTTATCCACTCTAGATGTTGCTGTTATTATGACCCAGGTTTTTCCAGCAGCATTTCAAGGAGAATAATTAATCAGAAGCCACACAAACATAAATGGTAACAATGGAAGCCTTAGCAGTCTTAAGAAAACATGTGGGGAAATTATAGGAAATTTTATAATGTTTGTGATTTTTGAAATCCTGTTATGCTTGGCTTCCAACTGTGCCTTGCAAGTGCCTACTTTTCATAGTGAGTTGTTCCCAGCAGGAGAGCTAGCCCGGGAAAGATTTAATAAGCAGAAATGGCCTGGCCCATAAGGGGACTACATTCTCTAAGCATTGTAAACAGTGACTATTCCTGTGCTAGGTTCTGTACATATGCTCAGATTTTTCAAAATTTCATAAATGACAGTAGAAACATTGAGGACTGATTTACAGCCAATCAGAAAGCACTTAGGTTTTGGCTTTAAACCCAGCTTTCAACCACATTATCTCTAGCCTTTTGCTGTAGCTAAAAGTCATGGTAGACATTTACATGAAATAAACCATTTATACTGTGACAAATGGACGTGGGTGTTAGCAATGTCTCTTGTTCTGCTTAGCACTGCATTCTGTAATGACTCATACATAATTTTCTTTGACATATGTGAAAGGATCTGTGTACAGGAAAATCATAACTGCCATCTATATGTTTACAAATGCACTAGTGGGTGTTTTTCTAAATCTAAAGTTTTATATAAAAGTAATAAAACATTTTATTGTTTTGGGGAAATCTAGGAAGAGGTTTTGGGGGAATACAGTAATATATTTTCTTAATGTAATGTGAAGAGGAATAATAAGAAAGAAGACATGCAGAGTAAAAAAAAGCATAGACAACTCTTTTAAAAACTAAAGTGAAGTGAACATATTTGCTAATTTTGAACTTAAAAAATTATTCTGTGCTTAAATACCAGCCTTCTGTTTCTAATCAAGGTATAATCAAAAGTAATTAGTAATTACATGTGAAAGTTCAAATCTTCAAGTAAACAAAGAACACCAGGTGCCATGAGTAGTTAAGAGATTAAATCTTTATTTCAATTGAGAATATTCTTACCCTGTTGTGATATCTGTAGTTGGTTTTCTGGTTTCTTTAACAGGAGCCTCAATACTAAGCAGTCAAACTGGTAGAGATTCTCAAACATTCTTTTAAAATTCAGATGCATTTTGAGCATACTTTAGGTTTTACTTGTCTTTTACCCTTCAAGGGTGTTTGGCATTATGCCACATGTTACCATGTGTAGTTTTGTATTAATCTCTTATCAATAGAGAGTGTATTGATGTTTCTCTAAAGGAACAGAACTGATATAATGAGTATAATGTATGTATCTGCACATATGAATATACTGAATGGATACTGTAGTGGTTTGAATGAAAATGGCCACCATAGACCCATATTAGGAGATGGGGCCTGTTGGAGTAGGTGTGGCTTGAAGGAAGTGTATCACTGGAGGGTGTTTTTTGAGATTCAGAAGCTCAAGCCAGGCCTAGTGATTTATTCTATCTTCTTCCTGCCTACTGAGCCAGATGTAGAACTCTTGACTCCTTCTCCAGCACCAAGTCTGCCTGTGTGCTATCCTGCTTTCTGCCAGGATGATGATGGACTAAACCTCTGTACTGTAAGCCAGCCCCAATTAAAGGTTTAAATAAGAGTGGCTGTGGTCATTCCTTCACAGCAATAAAACTTTAACAAAGACAAACACATTTAATATATATAATATATAATCCAAAAATGACTGTCTACAAGTCAAAAATCCATGAATCCAGTAGTTGTTCAGTCCACAATGTTAGGTGTTTAAGTTGGTTGCCAGCATACGTTGGAATCCTGAAAAAGTCTCTAATACAGTGAAAGGATGAATTTACCATAGTGAGTGAGGACAAGCAGGTAAAGAACAAGTGATTCCTTCTTCCATGTCCTTTATATAGGTAACTATCAGAAGATGTGGCCAAGATTGAAGGTGGATCTTCCCACCTCAAAAGATCTGGATTTAAGGTTGGTCTTCCCACTTCAAATGGTTTAATGACTAAAAATCGCTCATAGATAGACTCAGCTGCTTGGGTCTTAGTTAATTCCATATGTAGTCAAGTTGAAAACCAAAAATTCACCACAGAGGGTCATCAGTAAAATTAAAAATTAAAATCACATAACTGAAAAGTATAGATCTTTAGATTGGTTCAGTATCCTGAGAGGTCCTCTCCTTCCTGAACATGTCAGAGAGTTCTCTAAAATAGACTCATACAAGCATGTATATTTAAGTGTTACATAATAGATAATTTTAGGTAAAATTTCTGAGAATCTTATTGAATAGATAAAGTACACTAAGTAGCCATTGAGTATATTTCACAGATACTTTGTGCAAAAGTTTTATAAGTACTTTTCCTAGTGAGAGAACAAGTGTTAATGCAAAGACAAAAAAGCTTCTTAATGTACAGATCAAGTCTTTGCACAATATTGAAGAAATACTCATTTAAATAAACAGTGGGAAAATATAGTATAATTGTTGAGGTTTGTTTAAGCCAAGAATCCTGTAATCCTCAGAGTATAAGTATGTACATGTTAAAATGGATACACCATCCTCAGTGCTTTCCTTTTCCCTAACAGCTTATTTTCTGTCCATCAATATTGTCATAGTTTCACAATTTGGTTGACACTTCAAGAGACAAGGATATAGGTGCCATAAATGAACCTCTCAAAAACAAATTTAATAAAGACAAGCAGCTGCTTCATGAATGAATTTGGTAACATTCATCACTCAATGGTTCTCTTCTTTAAACAGCATCTTCAGCTTTGAATTCTTTGTCACAATGTCTGTCAGGGACCAAACATGAACCATGGAAAGGTACTAGCTAGGCCAGAGAACAAGCCACAGGCCCTAAACCAGATGCCCTCAAGACAAAGAACATTCCGCGGTCAGGTAGCATGACCTGAACAATGGGCCCTGACCAGTGACCTTATCACCTAGCACAACATCCTGCAGCCTCGTGACCTGCACGTCCTCCTTCACCTGCACGTCTTCCCTCAACTGCACGTCCAGCACATCCTGCACCCCTTCCCTCCTTCCTGCCCCCTCCCCCTCCCATGCTATATAAGCCTTGCTGAGGAGAATAAAATTTGCAGCTTGATCAGAACCCTGTCTTGCTGTCTTCTTCATGTCTCCCGTCCCTTTCATTCTCTCCCACAGGTGGGTCACCCCCATTGAGACCCCGCTGGCCGGGGCAAATGTCCTTCTCAACCAGGAAAATAACTAGCCACATCCTGTGTCCATAAGAACATGAACAACAGTTGATACTGCTCAAACTAAATACCCTCACTTAATAATGTGAACTTAGATTCAGACTTCTCAAACAGAAACACATTTTAGAACAAAATAAAAACAAAACTGAGTCTATGCATGTAAATTTTAAAAAGCAGTACAAGGAGGAACACATTAGACAAGATGACAAGGAATGTTCATTGGCTCTGCGTGTTCCTGGGCCTGTTGCTTCTACTCTGCTGCCATTTTGACTTTCTTATTTACAAGTTCACATAGTGCTGGAAATGTATACACATGTATGTGGCCATCAATCGGATCATGGAAAACCTACCAGTAGCCACACTCTCAGTGACAAATGATGTTTCCTTCACTCAGCTGATATCAACTGCCAATAACTCCTCAACTTTATCTGAGTAGGAATTTTGGATGGTTTGACCTCATGTACGTCTTGCACAGCTAACCACAACTGTTGTGAGTTTATGACAGCAGTAGTCACATTATATCCAGAAGACAGAATTTCACAGCATATGTCACCATCCATCAGTTTTATATTCTTTTAACTTCTTCTGTAGTATTTTCTGATTCTTGGCACTGGGTGGAGGGTTGATAAAGATATTCTACTCTGGGCTGAACACTTCTTCTCTTCTAAGCCTTTGTGTGTGTGTCCCCACAGTGACTGCTGCATACTACAAAAAGAAGCTTCTCCAATAAGGGTTGAAAGAAGCCTGGTCTGTGGTTATAAATATAAATATTTAGAAGGCATTATGAAAACATGCCCACTTAACAAAATAACAATAGCAAGTTCTCCCTGTAGACCTTTGACTAGTTTTATATTACCAGGCATGGAATTTCCTACTGTACAGAAGGCCTCAACTCTAATTAGAAAGTGGCTAATTAGTACTTAACAGTCATGCCAATATTGCATTAGTTGGTACATCATTCATGGCATGTTAATATTGTTGCATGCAGGGTGCTGTACTGGGAAAGAAAGTTAATGTCTTTTCTAACAGAGCAGGCGGCAGAACACCTTCAAACACGGTGAAAGATAGCCTATATGAAAGAGGTTTTGTGGTCAGTTTGAGATTGATTTTTCCATGTCCTCTAACCAAACTGTGTGGTATCATTGGCAATGGGGTCTTAACATGGAGTCATGGTAAGTAACCAAGGACAATAACAGTAGCATGACTTCTAGGGCATATCTGATGACGAACTCATAAGAAAATAACCCAAAACATTCATTGAAATTTTCATTTAATAGTCATGTGTTGTGGGATCAGCACTATATACCAATGCAGGATATCTCCATTCATACTAATTTAAAGCATATTTTAATATGAGTTTATTAACTAGTAGGTTTTTATGAAGCATGCTTATACATCCTTAGTTTTGGTTAACCTACCATTTTTCTTTCATGCCAGTATTCTATTGTGCTCAATTATATTTTTAATTGGTTTGTGAGATAACAGGTTTCTCTGTGGTATTTTTATACACTTATTTTGGGTTATTTGTCTGCACCACCACCCGATTTACCCTAGAATCCTATGCCCTTTTGTGTTTAAGCTTTGTGGCCCTAAGTACTTGCCTTCCCTATTTTCATTTTACCTGTAATCTACACCATCCCCTCTCAACAAATCCCCTAAATGTTTCCCTTTCTAGTTGCCTGGATTTCATAGGTGCTTTAAGATCTGAAGCTAGGAATAACATCTGAGAGAGAATATGGAACATTTGTCTTTCTGAGTTACCTGACTATATATTTTTTCCAGACTTAAGCACTTACCTTCAAGATTCATTATTTTATTTTTTTAAACCTGAAAAGTAGCCCATAATAGATGCACTATATTTTTTCATATTCATTCATGTGCTGATGAACATCTAGCATGATTCAATATCCTAGATACGTGAACAGAGTGGCAATGATATGTATGTGCAAGTATCTTTGTAGTAGGACATAAAATCATTTGGGTATGTTTTCAGGAGTAGTCTGGGGGAGTAATAGAATAGTTCAATTTCTAGTTTTTCTTGAGAAACCTCCAAACTGATTTCTCAAACAGCTGAATAAGTTTTTGCCATCCCAACATGAGTCTATAAGGGTCCCTTTTTCATAACTGTGAAAGCATTTGGTGCCATTTGTATACTTTCTTATAGTCATTCTGACTGGAGTAAGAGATAAATTTAATCTTCACATCCTTGACCACTAATGTTGAATGTTGAACAATTTTAAAGTGTTTTCTTTCCATTTGTACTTTTTCTTCAGAAAATTTTATTTTCAGTGCCCTAGTCCATTTTTTTAATTGAGTTGTTTATTTTTATAATAATTAGTTTTTTGGGTTCTTTTTATATTTTTAGACATTAATCTTCTGTTGGATTCATAGCTGGCCAAGATTTTTCCTTAGTCTTTATTCTGTTTTTCTATTCCACTCACAGATTCCTTCATTATACAGATGCTGTAAGGTCATGAGACACTATTTGTCAATGGTTTACTTTTCCAATGATATCTGAGTTTTATTTGGAAAACTCTTAGCCGTGCCTGTAAATTGAGGTGTAATCCCAACTTTTCCTTCTAACAGTTAAGTTGTATGAGGTTTTATGTTGAGTTGATCTATTTGGAGTTTAGTTTTATATAGGGTGAGAGATGGGATATGGCTTCTTTTTCTGCATGGTCAAATTCAGTTTTCTCAACACCATTTGCTGAAAATGCTGACTTTTCCCCAATGTGCTGTTTCTTTCTCTTCCTCTCTCTTTTTTTAACGTCTTTGTCAGAACTCAGTTAACTAAATGTGTGAACTTGCTTCTAGTTTCTCAGTTCTACTGATCTGTATATCTAATTTTGTGCCAGTACCACGATGTTCTTTTATTGATATGGCTCTGTAGTATATTTTAAAGACAAATGTGCTGACATCTCTAGTGGTATTCCTTTTATTCAGGATTGCTTTGGTTATCATTGGTCATTTGTGCCTCCATATAAATTTTTGAACGTTTTTTTTTTTCTGTCTCTTAATGATAGTTTAAGAATTTTAGTTGGGATTGTATTGAATCTGTAGATTGCTTTTGGTAGATGTTCATTTCTACAATATTGGTTTTTCCAATCCATGAGGATGAGATGACTTTTCATCTTTTAATGACATTCTATCAATTTTCTTTCTTAAGGTATACATATTGAAAATGTTTTTCAAGTAGTTATATTACTAAGTGACTCAGAAATTAAGATCTATGCACCATAATTTTTACTATGGGTTTGCATATAAATTGTGTGAAGATCTTTAAACTAAATGCATATTTTTTAGATTTACTCTTTTATTTAATATAAATGTATTAATGTTCTGGTTACAGATATGTATGTGTATTACACATGCTCCTCTTATTCACTATGGTCAGAAGAGGGCATCTAATCCCATGGAACTGGAGTTACAAATGGTTCTGAGCCACCATATTGGTACTGAAAACACATCCGTGATCCTTGCTATATACACATACACACATACTATACACACAAACACACACACGTATATGCGTGTATATATGTATATATATATATGTATGTCTGTATGTATAATATATATGCATACACATATTTTTCAAAGCTTTCAATCAAATTATCAAGTACTTTGTTAATTTTCTTTGTGGAATGTAGTATTTATTTTTGTCTACTTGCTGCTCCATTATTAAAATATCAGATATACTTACCCTATTCAGTATATATTTTTCTTACTATATGATTTGTACATGTTTCCTGGTATGATCATGAAAAATATCTCAAGTAAATATTATTTAAATGCTTATATTGCTATCTACTAGCCAAGAATTCTGCATGTCTATGTACTTGTATATGCAAGTATGCATGCGTGTATATGGTCTGTGTTTCAAAATCAACACATTTCCCTTTTGAATAAATTTTCAGACTTGCTTATTTCATGTCTTCACATTAAAGGGATGATACATGGATTGCTTTAAATTATATTAAATGAAAATTTAGGATCACTAACCTGTTTTAAAATTTTTGCTCATCCTCACTACCATTTTCACTGAGGAACATCTTAGGCTGAAGGGTAAGGTCAAGGTCACCTTTCATGTGGAACTGATGATTTTCTCAGCCATTTGCTCACTGATGCCTCTCCATCAAAATACTAAACTTAGTGTGCCCCAGAACTCAGCCGGGGTCCTTCTACATCAAAAGCAAGATTCCAGGCCAGGTATCAGTAAAATTTATTCTGTGAAGGAGCTGATAAAAAAACATTTTTGGTTTGCAGGGTTTATGGCCTCTGCTGGAGCTACTCTTGTTAGTAGAATCAATGCAGCCATGAGCAATATCTAAATTACCAGTGAAATTATTTACAAAAGCTTTATTTGTAAAACCAGAGAGGGACAGAGTAGGATTTGGCATTTGGGAGTTTAGTTGACAATCCAATCCTAGGGAGTTAATTCCAATACTGCCACTTTTAAAAATTGGTTTTCTTCTTTTTGCTTGAATAAACATACAATGTATATAATCAGATAAATTATATGATTTTTTCCATATGTTTTTGTTACATATATACATATCTACATATACATATCTATAGAAAAATGTGTGTGTGTGCTATAGAGACACCTCTACCTATAAATACACATTTATGCTATGTCAGTGCTTATATACATATTGATATTTATTTGCATATCAATATAGGGAGAGAACAGTCACATTTCTAATACTGCATATTTTTCATATTCGTAATTTTATAATAGCTTACCTTATATTTTGAGTAAATCAAAATCATTCAGAATTATTCATCTATGTAAGGCAATATTTGCAGATTTTCTCTGCTCTGAACCTAATATAAAGCTCTTTAAACAAATATCTAAAAAAGGAGTATATTGTCAACACAAACATTCCATTACTCCTATACTTCTTTAGTCTCCTCATTTTATACACGATTATGTTTGAAAGAATGTCAAATATTACTGTGAGAAATGTCAAATTGAAATTGTCTTTATTATTGTTTATGCATTATATTACTAAATGGAAGACATTTACCTTAATTTTTTTTACTAATTAATAAATCTGTCACTATAGACTCATAAATTCATGTTCTTACTTCTTTCTATGTCATTCTTCATCTGTACAACATGGAATTTTCATGTTTTAAAATTTATATCCAATAGCTAGCTATTTAAGTTCTTCGCTGAAGTATAAAACATCTGAGTTTCTTGATTCTCCCCTCCTCTCTCTTTCTCTCTCTCATGCACATTATGTCACATCATGTACCCTAGACTTGCCTCAAATCTCTGATTTTCCTGTTTCAGTTTCTTACACCCTGGAATTACAATTCTGTATCACCATCACCTGCTTTGATCATATTTTTCTATTCTTTTGTAATCAATACCTTGTTGCTGTTTATATTTTTCAGTAAAGTAACTATTATGCTAGTAAATGGATTTTCCTCTAAAAGCTTGTTTTTAAGCTGTTGACTATACCTAGAATTGTAAAGGAACAGCTTTGCATTCTAGGTGGCCTGTTGCTAATGTGTTTATCACTGTGCAATCATTAGAATTTGGCATTCTCCTCTTAAATCTCAAATACTTAAAATGAAAAAATAAAGTATAGATGATAGTTGTATGTATACAAACTATTAGTTGGCTCAGAATGCAAGCATAAATAAGCACTGATTTTGCTTTTATATGCTGTGGGATGGTCTGTATGTCAAATGCTCTGATTGGTCAATAAATAAAACACTGATTGGCCAGTGGCCAGGCAGGAAGTATAGGTGGAACTAACAGAGAGGAGAAAAGAACAGGAAGGTGGAAGGAGACACTGCCAGCCGCCACTAGGACAAGCAGCATGTAAAGATGCCGGTAAGCCACGAGCCATGTGACAAGGTATAGATTTATAGGAATGGATTAATTTAAGATATAAGGACAGTTAGCAAGAAGCCTGCCACGGCCATACAGTTTGTAAGCAATATAAGTCTCTGTGTTTACTTGGTTGGGTCTGAGCGGCTGTGGGACTGGCGGGTGAGAGAGATTTGTCCTGACTGTGGGCCAGGCAGGAAAACTCTAGCAACATTTATAGGCAGTTTCAGTTTTCCTGTATCTTCTTCCAAATTTGATTTACTCAATAGCTCCCGTAGTAATTCTGCCTTTACTTTGCTAACCAAGTTGACCCTGCTTTGTTGAGTTTCTTTTTGCCTATGAAAAATTTTTGCAGAACTTAAAGGCAGGAGCAGAGATGAATG
Organism: Peromyscus nudipes; assembly: GCA_902168325.1. NCBI lineage: Eukaryota > Metazoa > Chordata > Mammalia > Rodentia > Cricetidae > Peromyscus > Peromyscus nudipes. The sequence goes on along the minus strand of CABHPH010036529.1, from coordinate 5,151 downwards.
AGTAATAGACAATTTTTATTTCATTGACCTAAAGGCTAACCACTTTTTGTTCTCTTCTGTGCAGCCCTGCAATTGTTATTAGTATAAAAATCCAACTATGCATTTGTTTGCAGCAAATACACTTAGCTCTACTGTAGAATTGGAAATGGATCTAGTTTTTCAAAACCGAAGAATTAGGAATTATTTTATAAAAATTTAAAAAAACTGGAATAAAGAAAGAAATCATATAGTATTTATCATAAGAAGGAAAAAGCCAGAGATACATAGATGTTTCTTTTATTTTCTACTACATTTCAGGGAACACAATATTTCTCCAAGAGAAAAAAACATCCAAGGACATATCTCTTTTTTTTTTTTTTTGGTTTTTCGAGACAGGGTTTCTCTGTGTAGCTTTGCGCTTTCCTGGATCTTGCTCTGTAGACCAGGCTGGCCTTGAACTCACAAAGATCCGCCTGCTTCTGCCTCCCGAGTGCTGGGATTAAAGGCATGAGCCACCACCACCTGGCAGGACCTATCTATTTAGTCAAGATGAATTAGAATGAGCTTTAAAAAATTGAACAGAGAAGTAAACACAATTTCAAAGAGCATATTCTAAGAAAAACATGAAAATAGATTAAACACACTGAAAAACAGAATTTAAAGGCAAATGACAGAAAAACAAAAAGCTTCTAATTATACTGTGCTGGTTTTGGAATGTTCTACCAGAAGAGAACAAAACTGGAGATTACAGAAAAACAGAAAGAAAAGATATGCAATAAGTGTTTTCTAAAACTTTTGGTTATAGCAATTGTGAGCATACTTGATTATAAGTGTGTTCACAATCTGTAATTTATAATTGTGAACACTATAAAGATTAGAAGACATGTAGTAAAGTGAGAATAATCAGATGCATAAAAGCAAAAGAAATGAAGTTACAAAGATTTGATATTATAGAAAGACTTAAAACTATAAATTTCTACAAATATTTTTCCATCAGATATGCAGAGCTTTTTGTGTTCATACTGAAACATAAGAACTAAGTTCACAGTCACGTGAGATGGTTTAGCCACTAAATGGCACCTACTACCGAGTCCAGTAACTTGATTTGGATATCTGGGACCCACATATTTGAAGAAGCAAACCTACTACCCCAAGTTGTCATCTGACTTCCGTGTGGAGTTTGTCATCTGACTTCCATGTGGGGTGGTATATATGCACACACACACACACACACACACACACACACACACACACACACACATACACGGGAAGAGAGAGAGACAGAGACAGAGAGATAGAATAAATTAAAATGTAAAGAAAAATTAAATAGAAATAGCTAAGATCTTATGTCCACATTTAAGATCACATTACTCAAGAACCCAAGATATCCCCAATAGTACAATAGTCACATTCATATCTTGGCAGCAATAAACTTCTGTCTTACTGGATTTAAGGCCTATTCAATATAAGAGAAATCACACCTGGTACTAGAAACCTAGTCACCTAACCCAACTAATGAGATCATGCTTCTTTGAAAAGAACCTACTAACATCATCTTACTAAACCACCACAATTCTAACTTAATGCTAAAACATATCCAAATACTCATTAGTTTAGCTTTTACCCTTCATGAAAGAAACTTCTTTACAGCAAATGGACACCCTTACAGGAAACCACTACAGGTCATAATGCAGAGATCAACAACTGTTAATGAAAGCGCATCCCCACCTATGCATCTGCAATACAACTCATGCACCCAAGGCAAGTGAAACATCTTGGAGGAGGCAAAAAGATTGTTAAAGCCAGAGATCTAGGAAGTCTGCTGTGAGAGTATGTCTCTTAGAAATGATGGTGAAGATTCACCCATGATATTTCAACAATGCCTAAACAAGACATAAGCCATGACAATATCAGTAGACATGTTAATGAGGAGGGGGCAATCTCATGGGGTCTCATCACTAGGCTAATAACACAAGAAGCTGGTGACTGTTGAGAGAGGCAGAATGAGTCTCTCTCCCAGACCAGCCTGATCAACCCTAAAATCATATACAAAAAGCCACATGATATGGTACAATAACAATAAAAAAAAAAGAGGCCATCAATGTGAGAGGGGGTGGGCGGGACGTAAGAGGAGTTAGAGGAAAGACAAGGAAGGGGAAAACTGAAGTAACTGTATTTTAATTCTAAAAGTTAATAAGTTTTAAAAAACATTGAAAATATAATGAACTCAGTGATGCCTAAATACGCAGAAAACCAAAATAGCAGGCATTTAGCTTATCTTGTGAATTGAAGATGAAACACTTGTGATTTTGATTACACAGTGGGATAAACGTAAAAAGCTTTGGAAAGTAAAGACATGAAGGTTTTTTGTTTTTTGTTTTTTTAGATTTATTTATTTATTTGTGTACATTGTTCTGTTTGCAGGTATCCCTGCAGGCCAAAAGAGGGAGCCAGATCTCATTACAGATGGTTGCGAGCCACCATATGGGTGCTGGGAATTGAACTCAGGACCTCTGGAAGAATAGCCTGCGTTCTTAACCTCTGAGCCATCTCTGCAGCCCGACATGAAGTTTTGTACAGGAATATAACCCCAAACTTGCGATTCATTTAAAATATTTGGTATAAATATTACGCTTTAATAAAGCAAGTTAAATGTGATGAATTGAATAGTATCTGATTAGTATTTATGAATGGAGCAGTAACTAGAATATATTGAATAAAATACTTTAATACAATAAAAATTTAAGTCTATCTCAATAAAGTGTTGTATATAAACATATATGTATGGAATATAGAATTTTGCCTAGAAATATATACAATAGTTACAACAAATATAAATAATAAAATACTAACCAGATGTCCACTGCATAATGGATTATATATACAAATAATTCTATATAGTATTTCACATGTAAAAGTAGAAGAAAAGGACATTTTATTTATGAATTAAGTTATTCATTTTCTTTCAAATCTAGAATAAAAGTTAAATGTAAAAATCTATACATATATGACATAAAATATAAGGAGACCAAAGCTGAGGGAGGAAGAATTCTCAAAGGAAGGGGAAATTAAGAATAAGAGACAGTGTAAAAGAGAGAAGAAAAAGAAAATATCACTTTCTTCTCATATGCAAAATCAAATACACATACACATACACACTTGTATTTGTGACATGAAAACAGAGGGGGAACTATTTTGGCAAAGGAAGGGTTCTAGAAAAAGTAAGCAGTGAAGATGAAAGGGGCATTTGAACATGAGTCAGAACAATACAAAATGATATATATCTATGAAAATATCATGAGATCTATTATTCTGTTTACTAGCTGCAAAGATGAAAAGATTTGAGTCAATATTGTAATCCACTTTACATATGGATATAGGCTATCTATGTGTAAGATAAAGAACCTCTGGCAGATCAAAGCATTAAGAATGCATGTCTCTAAAGCCTAATGAATGAAAAGTCAGAGAATGAGACACTGAAACATGGAGTAACAAGTCAGCAAGCTTTTTAGAAGAGTTTGTAAGAACTCGTAAGGGATGATCAATTCCAAATGTCTAAGCTTGTAACAATAAGACAACTTCCCGGCAATAATAGTTTTGGATAAATTTCATGAAGAGGGAATCATTCAGGAGATGATCTTTTGCATTCTTTTAAAGCTTATTTTCTTAGGTTTAAAAGATAATACCCAAGCTAAATAAATTACCATTATCTAATGTTGATCTTGAAAATAAATTTGTGTGAAAATATTCTTGATTCTGCAGTTCTGGAATAGCCCTGAGCAAATGGATTGAAAATTGCAGTATTGGCCATTGGTATTCACTAACACTCAAGGATAGAGATGCTTATGCCTAAGGCTCCAAGTGTTAAGATAACTGAGTTCAGTGTCCCTGTGCCTGGTATCTGCCAAGCTAGAAAAACAGACTCCATTCTGTGTTGGGTAATTTCTCATTCTGAGAAAAATAACTTCTTTGAAGAAGTTTAGAGATTATAGGTTAATAACTGAACAAAATTAAACATGAAACACAACTCAGAGGAACAGAATTATGTTATATGAAACTTGGCTTGAGGGTTAAAAACAAGAAATGTAAATAATAAAATCAACCAAAAAATGCAACTCAGACTTACATCATCTGGGCCATTAGCTAATGCCTTACTTTGCGAAGGCCTTGAGTCTTTTCTATATGTTTTTTTTTTCCATAAAGTTCAGAGGGCACATTTACCTCTCTATCCACTTGTGCCTGCATGGGCATAGCCCTGAGAATGCTGCTCTTGCCTTTGGAATGATGTTTTTCACTCAGGGCTGAAGCCAACCCATTTTGTTTCCCACTCCTCTTAGAAGTAACTTTACTAGCATCTTGAATTTACTTCTCCTAAAATACTTTAATTGGAAGACAAAATACATTTTTCAAGGCTTACAAGAGTGAGGATCGAGTCATCCAATCCCTCTGGCTCTTATGATTTTCTGCCTCCTCTTCCACATAACTCTCTGAACCCTGAAGGAAGAGATTTGATGAAAACATGCCATTCAGATCTCTAACTCTCTGTGCATTGTTCTGTTTTGAGTCTCTGTGTTAATTGCTCTCTGATGCAAGAAGAAACTTCTCTGATGATGACTAGTGAGTCACTGGTCTATGGGTAGAGCAGAATGTTATTAGTAGTCATTTTATTGCTATGTTCCTTTACTAAAGCAATAATATTTAATTTTCCCCTAGGGCCATGTCTTATTCAGTCTATGGTTCATGACCGCCTGAGAAGTGTGAGGCACGGGTTCCATCTTTTAGAGTGGACCTTAAATCCAGTCAGAAAGTGGTTGATTACTCCCACAACATTGGTGCCAATGGACTGATGCACAAATAAACTAACAGAGACTGTGGAAGCACACACAGGGTCCATACAATTGCAAGCCATATGGGATTCCAGTGCTGAGAGGGAGAAGTGGACATGGGCTCCAATGTCTAATCAGGAAACTATCTGCAATTGACACCCATTTGTAAAGAAAAGGTTTTCTCTCCTAGAGTCTCATTGGGCATATTAATCACACTTCAAGAAGCCATCTTGTCCAACAGTAGATAGCCAAAACAAAATGAATTCAACAATATGTTCAGATATTTGTCACATATTGCTAGTTTGTGTGTGTGTGTGTGTGTGTGTGTGTGTGTGTGTGTGTGTGT
>CABHPH010036525.1:0-11695 GCA_902168325.1 Peromyscus nudipes | reverse complement strand
ACACACACACACACACACACACACACACACACACACACACACCGTTTTACTTTGTAAATAGGTATCATCTTTTGGAAGTTTCTGGAAAAGGTTTATCAACTTCAGCACAACCAGGAAAGGTAAGTGGATAAAATAAGGAAAAGGTAAGTGTTTTTGATTGCTCACTTGTGCCCCAAACCCTCAGTCTCCCACCTATCCCCTCCAAGCTGCTCAGGTAGGAAGTCAACAAAAGATTCATAGAAGAAAAGAATGTTGGTAGGACCATGAAAGGGCATTTTAGCTTGCTGAAACCAGTTCTGCTTCAGGAGAATCCTTCTCCTGACCTTCTCCTTTGAAAGAAAGAAGGAAGGAAGCTAAAAATCAGCTCAGATGACTCGGAAAGAGAAAATGCCCAGACAAGGAAGTCTCTTTACATATTTGGATACCACATAATCACAGGGCAAAATACTTGGAATTCCTGACATAGTGTCAGCAATATCTGAATAAAGAAAGATGAGAGAGTCAAAGACTACAACCTAAATCTGACTTTCTACAGCGATCTGTTTAGAATATGAATGAGGAAAATCGTATGAACTTATGAAAGAACGGCAAAATAAGGCTCAAAATGAACCTTTTGAGGAATACTAACAACAGGACAACAACATTAGATGTCATTTGCTAATGTGGGAAGAACTTATGTGTACATCAGTTAGTACAATCATTCACCATGTGGAACTCTGTCTAGTCTTTCCCAGGCTTTCCAAGTGCCTTTAATAACCTCTACCAGTTATTCGAGCAACTGAAAGTACTTTTATCATTTTCCAAAGCTCCTAGGGAAGTGGCAATGAGCCCTTTCTGTCCCCCTCTTAAAAATCACATAGACTATGAGACTCCTAGCAATTTCCATCCCTCTTCACTGGAAAGATGGAGTGAGATCCAAAGAAAAGAGATGATTCTCAACAGCCTTTGAACTGCTCCATAGGAGAGCTAGGTTTGTATCCATCCCAGCCCTGTAATTCTTAATCCATTACACACTACTGTGAGTTTGTTGAAAGAAAACTGCAAAGGCTCATAATCCATTCTGGAGTCATCAAACTGATTATCTAGACTATACTGCTTCTGGTCCACTTCAAGAAAGCATCCAGCAGTGTCTAACAGAGGAACATCCATGGGTCTGAATATTCGTGGTCACAGGTGTTAGAGATCAAAAGTTTATGTCTGATGTTCAAATCCCATTTCAAATTTTAAAAAGAGACAGAGAGAGAATACAAGATGGAGTTTCAAGTGAATTATAGTTTTTTTAAACATTAAAAAATGTTCAATATCTGTTTCATTCAACTAATCACTGCATGAGCTCAGTCTTGATATCTGAATCAACTTTGCCTTCACTTTGGATGAACAAAGCTCTGCTCAATTGCTACCATTAGGTATAATAGCCTCAAAAAGTTCCTGAAGTGGATCCTGCCATTTTGAAATAAAAGGTAATGATGATTTTCTGCATTAGGGTTAACTTGCTATAGTAAAATATATTATAGATAACACATATGGTTGAGGTAAACATACATTCAGGTTGTGGGGGAAATCCTCATATTCACTAGATACAGAATTTTTAAAAGGTAACTCTGATTACGTAAATTAATAGATTCAGTAATGTATGAAGGAAAAGTATGCTTCTCCTTCATCCAATATGGGAGTTACAAAAAAAAATATTGACAGTTTTGCTATCATTTACACCAACTCCTTCATTTCACACACTGGGATATTGAGACTCGGCCTAGGGAACAAAAAAGCCTTCTCCCCCCAAGATAATGCTAGCCATTTATCACAGAGTGGAGCGGTATTGTAATTAGGAAATGAGTCTTTGGGAATCAGAAAATAAGAATGGCTGTTTACCTCCATGAAATGTTGAGTAGTTTAATTTGTTTTCTTTGTTTCTTTTGGGATGTTTTAAAGTCATGGGTAGAACAGGTGGTGTTTGTTGTTCAAGTTGTTCAATCTTTTTCTCCTAAAAAATGGAGTCAGAAAGAAATTTACATCTTTTCCAAAGACATATTTTAATAATAAAAAAACACAGCTGTGCCACTTGGTCCAACAGAATGTCTAATGCATTCCAAACAAATTGCATATTAATTTGTTTACCTTACAATGGTCAGTTTCATAGTAACCTGTGGAATCTTGACTGACCACCCTCCCACAGTTATTCATTCATTGGCTAATTGCTTGGTTACTGGTTGATTGATTGGTTGGTTGAATGTTTGGTCAGTGTATTAGTTAGCGCCATCTAGAAGAAGAGGACTGATAGATATGATTTGTTAGAGTGGCTTATGGGCTATAGTCCCAGTAGTTTAACAGTTGATGTCTCCTTACAGAAAGGTCAAGAATCCAATAATTGTCCCATCTACTAGACTGCACGTCTCAGCAATCTCAGCTAGAGCACTTCTGTTTCTTCATCTACATTGGAATCCCACAGAAGGAGGTTCTAATACCAGCAAAGGAATTCCCAGCAATGGGACAGATGAGTTTCCCAGCATGAGTGTGGTCAAGCAGGCAAAAAGCAAAAGTTTCCTTCTTCCATGACTTTTTATATGGGCTACCAAGAGAAGGTGTGACCCAGATTTGGCTCAGTGGGTCTTCCTACTTCAAATGATCCAATCAAGAAAAGCTCTTTACAAGTGTGCCCAGTTCCTTGTGTCTGAGTTCATTCTAGATGTAGTCAAATTAACAATCAAGATTAGCCATCATATTTGGTTCCTTAGTTCGGTTGAGGGTTATTTTCAATTTGTCCTGCCTACTGTTTTGAGGTAAGGATATTAAATCTCCAATTATATTAAATTTGAAAATATCCTTTGAGTATCTCAAATGTGAGGAAATTTTCAAGGCATAGTAATTATTCCTCATAAACAGTCAAAAATGACAGATTAAAACAAACAAGCAAGTAACAATCAGAGAATTGATGAGCAAAAAATTGTAGAACTCCAGGGAAGAGTTGGCAGAGGGGTACAAAAGACATTGGGTACTGATAGATTTACTGATACTGGATCTAAGTTGAAGGCTAGAAACATAGACATGGTACTCCAACTAAAATCAACAGGCATGTAACCCCACAGGGCTGTGTGACCAAAACCTAAAAGAAGAAAGACTGAACAGAAACAGAGTTAAAAGAATTAGAAACAGCTCATACAGACTTTAAAGTAGCCATCATGAATGTGCTGAAAAAAATAAAGAGAAATGTAGTCACACTAGAATAAGTTTTCATCATAGTTATAATTGGTTCATAAAAATATCCAAACATTAGAAGAGGAAAAAAACATTAGAATGAAAACTGATCAGAACAGTAAATAATAGACTCATGTGACACAGTCTATTTGTAGATAGTAACAGGATTGTATTGTAGAAAATACAAAAGACAATATTCTCTATTAGAATTAACCAGTTTAGCAGGCTGCTGGGAATGGCTTTCTCATAAAAGTCAATTGTATTTCTCTACTTTAGGAACAAATGATTAAAACTTGAAATTCAAAACCTTTGAAAATGTTTGTAATACTGTCTAATATAATTCTAGGTACACTCAAAGCAAAAACTGTGAAGTTGTTAAAGAAGAAGTTAAGACTATACCCTATGACATTGGCTTTATTAGGCTAAGGCTTGACTAGAGGTGACTGACACAGGAAAACTGAGAGCTCTGGATACAAATACCATTCTTATAGACTGGCATTTGGGTTACTTATCCTACCACCCGTCTATGCCTGCCTTCTTCCCTGGTTCTTATTAAAGCTTGTTTTTTCTGAGTCTCCTTTTATATAGTTTCCCCATAATACCAACCACACTGTAATCTTCAAAAGTAACCACGAGTCAGTCTTTCAATCAACAGTATTTGAGCCTCCTGAAGGTTTCCATCTTATGTCCTACATGTCTTTGCCACGAGGACTCAACATAATGCTAATCAATGTTTGCTACCTGAATAGAGGAATGCAGAACGGATGAAAATAAAATTTCCTGTTCAAAATAAGATTACTAAGTTAAAAATACAGAAATCAAACAGGAGGGGGTTAACAAAATAGAGAACCAAAAGATAAGCAACTAAATAATGGAGAAGTTAATGGAGACTGGTGATGGGGTCAAGGGACAAGAACTATTGGGTAAGTGTGGCATAGTGGAGCAGGTGGGCCTATGTGAAGCACAAAGACACATAAAATAATAGGCATAAGGGTCTAAAGAGATGGTTCAGCTGTTAAGAGCACTTCAAGAGGAACCTGGATTCACTTCCCAGCACCAACATGGCAGCTTGCAACTACATATAACTCAAAACTCAAGGGATCTAATGCGCTCTTCTAGCCTGCTCGGACAATGGCATATACGTGGTACACAGATGTACATATAGATGAAACATCCATATATATACAATTTTGAAAAAAGTGTGAGCCGACTCAGTTATCAGAACCATTTTTGATGGATCCCTCTTTCCCCATCGTACTCCTATCTTGTAAAGCAGACCATCAGCTCTTGGAAATTTGGTTCGTCTTTAGTGTAGAGCAGTATCCATGTAGCTAGAATGTCAGTTCTCTATAGTCAGTGTTGCTGAGCCATATAAGGGGAAGAAGTCAGCATCCAAACCGGCTGACGGGGGAAAGTCTTTGAGGTTTTCTTATATCAGGAAACATACTATAAAGGCTCTTCTAATACACTTAATTCCAAACTGGTGAGAAATCATGTTTAATTGGGTGCACACACTAATTCTGTTTACTTTCTGAGCACCATGTGGCACATCCAAATTCAGTCATAGGATTATAAAGCCAGAATAAGACTGATCTCCTGAGGATGGGGTTAAATCTTAGGTGTGTAGTTAATAAAGAGCATCAATGTATGCAGCTTGTTTAAAATGTACATTCTCCATTGCTTTATAAAAAATTATTGGCTATAATGACATCAACCACCAACAATTCAATATGGGACTCAGTGCTAACATTCACTGACTTTATGATGGATGACCCTTACCATGTCTGGACTTTACAATGTTACAAATGTGGTACACATTCAACATCAACTATTCTTAAACTGTGATATCTTCCAAGACCAGTGATATGTGGGATGATACCCTCTTGATAATGACAAGGATTGGTGCTCTTTTCGACCCTGGGTAGCAGCAATGAGTCAGTCCTACGATCACCAAAGGCACCACACACTCCCTATACCACACTGTGTTGCTGACTGGTGGAAGCTATAGAGTAGGAGAGATTAAATTAATGCAGTTGGATATATTATGGGTTTATTGAGACAGAACCCCCTTGTATGTTGAAGAGTATCTATTTTAAAATTATTGCGGTTTCTTGAGAAATTTCCTCTATGAGACAAAAACGTATATTTTACACACACCCTTTCATCACTAATGCAACCCATAATACCACTTTTGGGATTGTCTTTCCCATTCCACTAACTCCCACTGTCCATTATTGAGCAAATAATTGAGTACCTCAGGCTAACTACCAGGTATAATTTCTTTGCTTTCCTAATTCTCCTAATTTCTTTATTTGATAAGTTCTTTGCACTCTGCTCATTCTCCAAAATGAGATGTTCTTTCTCATGAAACCCAAATAACAAAGAACAATCCAGTTTTTCCATGCTATTGAGCCTAATTGAAAATTGTCTTTCCCATAAAGATAAGTAGCAACCGCTTTCTTGTTACATGTCACTGTGACAATGTATTTTAAAAACAATCTTCAACTTCATTTTGTTGCCAAGTCCGAGGTACAGTGTGTCAGGCACAGGTCAGCTGCTGACCTGGAGGAAAAAAAAATGAAAATATCTTCTGGAGGAGGTTAGAAAAGCAAAAAGGAGAAAAGACCCTGAAACAAGTGTCTCCAAGGCTCACAGAGACCCCCTCACCTTTGGCCAACAGATTTGGTAAAAATGTTCTCATTGTCTTAGGAGTCACCGATTCACATGTCTTATTTAATCAAACTACCAACAAATTGCAAACTTATCGAAGGTAAGATGTTCAACTTCCTCTTGCACCTAGCCTCTCTCTAAAACATGAAAAGGTCACAGCACCAGAATGTCATCTAGAGGGGAATAACTAAGGATTAAAGACAGACAGGATGAGAACCAGACATAATGGAGTTTAAGGGTACACCAAGGCATTCTTTAATATATGAAGAAAGACTAGGCTCATTTCAGAACTGTTGGCTCTTGGAAGTCCTTCCGGGCTTAAGTTCTCCTCTGATGCCTGCTTAGAAATTAATTCAAGGGCATCTAATGTTGTGTCAAGAGTTCAGAGTTCTATAGTAACTGCAGTGGTCTATGCAGAGAACCAAGCAGCTCCCCTTGCCCTCTGGAAGGCCAGCGTCGATCCCGGGACCAATGCTATGCTGAACCAACAGAGAATTAAACAGCACTGTTTTGCTATGAAATCAACAGCTCGTATTTATTCATGTGCGGTTGTTGTTTTCCTCTCTCCTTGTGCATGTGCTACAATTTTCCCCAAACTAATTACCTAATTACAGATGGTGAAGGCATTTAAAGGATTGAGCTGAGATCCCTCACATGTAATGTGGAGGTAGGGGTGTTTATTAACTGCTCCACTGAAAAATAGCCTACCCCCTTTCACTGCCGCTGACTCATTCATTAATCTACCCCCTCCACCCATATGTTTAACCAGCTTTAATCCCTCCAAGGTACCACTAAATACTACCAGCCATTTATACTAAAGACTTTAATTAATCACATTAGCGACCATGTGTTGACCCTCTCTCCTCCTCTGCATACCATTGACAGTTTCCTTGGGGGAAAGAACTGGAACACATTTCTACCCAGGACCACAAGGCAGAGAGTAGCCAATGACTCCTTTGAAGATGGCATCACCAACATCTCAGACAAGAGAAGTCAAAATGTGGTCGCCACTCTGCTCCGTGGTTTGTAAAGGAGGACAGGAAGGGATGTACACAAGGATGAACACTCTTCTCAGAAGCATGGATGTGCCCAATGAAAGTCCCTGCCCATCAGCCAGGACCCTTGGGAGAGTTATTACTCAGAGAAAGCTAGGTAATGCTATAGGAACAAACAACTCTGAAACTTTGGAGGTACGGCAGCGATGTTCCTATTTCACAGGTGCAAATTACAGTGTGGGACAGAGTGGCACCATTGTGGCTTCTCAACCATGAATCCATGAATTCCGGCCCATCTGTGTGCCTCCATACCTTAGTATGAAAGGGAAGAGAAACAAAGGCTGGAGAAGTGCAAGTTGACTTTACAGTGCCTCTGCCTGGGAGGCCAGCTGCCACCTCTAGACAAATGTTATAGTTCTGCTCAATGGCAAAGAGACTGAGACCCACGGTCTGTTAAGAGTGCAGAAGAGAAGGGAAAAGAGATGATACTAATGTTTATCTAAAGACACTGGGTCCATTTGTCTTTACTCAGCTATTCATTGATTATTGATAATGATACCTTACTTTGTTGTAATGTAAGCTAGGTTACAAAGAGTGTTCCTCTGTGTGTGTGTGTGTGTGTGTGTGTGTGTGTGTGTGTGTGTGTGTGTGTGTGTGTCTGTGTGTCTGTGTGTATGTGTGTATGTGTTACATGAAAATGTTCATATGGGTGCACAAGCATGTGTATGGACTCATACATGGATGCCAGAAGTCAAAGAAGAGTGTCTTCCTAAGTCACTTTCTTTATCTCACTGAATTTGGAGCTCACTGATTCAGCTAAGCCAGCTGGCCAAGGAGCTCCAGGAAGCCACCAGTGAGCTCCAGCTCTACTGCCTGATGCTGGGGTTACAGATGTGTGTCACCAAGCTTAGCCTTTGCGTGGGTCCTGGGGATTCTGACTCGGGTCCTCATGCTGACACAGCAGGCATTTTCCCAGCCGCATTGTCTCACCAAGCCCGACAAAGACTTTTCTATTGCCTAGTATTCCATTTGATTTTATTTTGTCACGCTTCACAGAGTAGCCAGGACTCAATTTTGAGGGGATGGGTAGGAATTGGGGAAGGAATGCCTGCTCTACCACACCTATGTTTCTACTTCTCTGGTTCCTACAGGACTTCTCAGTTTGGCTGCAGTGACTGAAGACTACAGAAACCTTCTACAGTATTCTGTGTGACTTTCCATGAGGATGGGAAACTCCCAACCTTCAGTGACTTTCCACTTTGCTGATCTATTGGTCTCTGAAAGGCTCAGTAAGCCTGAGTATCCGCTGTGTGCCTGGCATGGTAGGTGCACCTGGGAGACAGCTGAGGAAGGAATTTGTGAGAAGTAGGCAGGAGGCAGAAGCTCAGCTACCGACTAGGTATACATGCTCAGCAGTTGGGATGATGGGAGCTGAACCAATTTTTCTAGCAACAGGGCTTGGATGATTTGAAGTGTTCATAGAAGGGCCGGGAAACAGAAACTGGGCTTAAAGGAAGCAGCAAGATCCAGGAGATAACCACTATGTATTTTACAAAACACTGGAAAAAAAATCCCCTCCTCTGCTCTTGAAAGAGAAAAAAATGAAAAGGGGAGGGAGAGGGAAGAAAGGAGGGGGAATGGAAGGGGGAGGAGGGGGGAGGGAGAGAGGGAGGGGAAGGAGGGAGTGAGAAAGGGAGGGAGAAAGAGAGGGAGAGGAGGGAGGGAGGACTCTTGAAAGATAAAAATGGGAAGGGAGGAAGAGGGAGAGAGCAAGGGAGACAGACTAGGAAGAAGAGAGGAAAGGCAGCAAGGAGAGGCTGGTTCAAACACACTGTGTAGACAGTAAGGCTTGAGGATGGGACGAGAACTTAGAAAACAAAGTTTCTCCAGACAGTGTCATTTTCTGCCTTCGGACACTTTAGTGCAGGAGGTCTGGCGGTGAAAGGAGGAACATCACTCTGGACTTGCCCACTCACTCAGTGGCAGCTGGCCCAGGAAGAACACTTAGGAAGCAGTTAGCTACTCCCAGGCACATCATAGGCTTCCCCAGCACTATCTGATACTTTCACATTTGGAAAAACAAACAAACAAACAAACAAACATGTGACGACAGGCGTGGGAAGGTATTCAGATCAGCAAGTGATCATTCAATGACTAATTGTAAAGTAACGTCCCCACTCCCCACTCCCCGCACGCACGCACGCCATGAGAACCAAAATTTCCTATGTGTCTTTTCCTTCTCTCTTACCCACTGGACTCCACTGTTCTGCCATCGTGTGGACAACACCATGGCTGATTTGGTTTCAGCTCCTAGGCCCACACATGGCCTTGCCTAGTTATTCAAGTTCAAATTGCTGCTCCAGAATGTGAGGAAGTGAGAAGTGAAGATGGCGGCGAGCAGGTCTCGTTTTTTTTAACTCCTGCGTCCCGAGGTCTCAGATGTAACTGCAGAGTAACTCACACTCAAGATCATATGTATACATATGAGAGAGAAAGAGAGAGAGATAGAGAAAAAGAAAGAGAGAGAGAGAGAGAGAGAGACACGGAGATGGAGACAGAGAAGAGATGGAGCAAGGAAAAGGAGGGTAGAAAGCAGAAGTAAAACGTCCAGAGAGAAATAGTTCAAGTAACACAAGGAAACACTGACTTTGAGCACAGTCTGTGTGGGAGGGGCCCTGACCCTGGTTTATATCAAACCCTTCATTTTAAAATCTTATTATATCAAGGTGTTGTAAACAATCCTGTCAACCCAACTGAAATGTGCAGATCAGGCAGCCCAGGCAAAGAAAGAAGTGACTCTTTTTCAAGGTCAAACACGCAAGCTACCACTCAAGCAGCAAATGGACCAGGTATGTAAAACCCCTTGAAGGTGTCAAGCGCCCAGCAAAAGGGAAGCCATAATGGATTTTCTTCACATTTCAGGCTGGCCAGCCCCATTGGTTTACACTCTGCTTTGATGAAGTTCTGGGAAACCAGCCAGGTCACTTCGGGGATTTAGATAAAGCTAACAGAAATAGATCTGCTCTTTTCCCTAAGCCCAACTTTGAGGCTGGAATTGAGCAACCCAGCCAAGGATAGCTTGCTGTCCTTACATGAATGTACCAGAAGTCGCTGGGTAACTGATGATAATAATGCCTCATCTCTATAGTGTATGCACCACTCTATACCTTGCAAAGTTCTCTGCAGTTTACAAGCTACCTGTGCATCTGATATCATGATCAACGTGGCATTACTCTGGGAAGAGGCCGGACTACCATTTCACTCTCATTTTTAAAGGAAGTAACTGAATTGAAGCATAGAGACCCCCCTACTCCATGGCCATGCTTGGTAACGTGGTAGAGCTAGGAAGACAATGCCACATGCTTTATCCTCTACCTCATCATTAGGTGACATGGAAGAATGTCATGAACAGTCACAGTCATCTGTGTCTTCGTCTCCTTTACATACCTCTAACATTGAAGGATCTATAGAGAGAATTAGATGTAAACACAGTTTTATCTTAAAGCATTTTTGGAATCGTTGGTAAATACGCTACTATTCTAAAATGATTCCTGTAATGTGATACCTCTGTATACTCAACTCAGCATGTTTCAACTGTGAGGAACCTTATAAATTAACCCAGCTGGGCTCTCTTTTGTGGGGTGAGGGATGAAGAAATTGAAGCCAAGCAAAGGGAAGAAACTTTTCCCAGTTGTCACAAATCCACCGGGAAAGCAGGATGGACACCCACCTTCAAGAGCAGCAATTCCATGTCTCTTCTACCCTAGTGACCCGAGCCAACCCCCTTGTCTTCCATTAGAGAGGCTCTCTGACCTGTGCGCACTTAAGCAACTCCCGCAGAGCAGGCTGCCAGGGGTCCATCAGCATCCGTGAAAGTGTTCTGTTTATTGTAGCGTTTTCTGACAGAGCTCACCATCTCCACTGGTAACTTCCACCTGAAATTTCCCCTCTCTGAGCCTCCTGTCCTCACCTGGGGGGAAAAAAAAAAAGCATATGACCCAGTGCCTCCCACGCCATCCGCAGAAGGGAAACGGGAAAAGTCCTCACCGGTGTTCATCATCGAATATGCACTCTGTGGGATTTTACTTTGCTACTGGACCCCTGTATCTCAGTGTCTGTCTGTAAAGGCAGATCCTGTGCCTTCCTGAAGAGCTGGGTGCTCCTATGGCATCTACAGATAGGAACACTGCCTGATGGCTTGGAAATAAATAAAGCACCTTCTGGTTACCAACACCCCCATTAATTAATTATT
The DNA here is from genome assembly GCA_902168325.1 of Peromyscus nudipes. NCBI lineage: Eukaryota > Metazoa > Chordata > Mammalia > Rodentia > Cricetidae > Peromyscus > Peromyscus nudipes. The sequence goes on along the minus strand of CABHPH010036525.1, from coordinate 583 downwards.
CAGTTTTTATCCCACTGATCTACATTAATCATAGTTTCATTGATTCACTGGCACCACCTCGGCACTGACTGTGTGCACAGAACAACGGGAAGAGCAGACACACGGAAGGGAAAGACTGCTTCCCTGCCTTCAGGAAGCAGAGAATCTCAAGACAAGAGGTCATAACATAGTGCGGGGGACAGGAGAGTCCTTACAAAGCAAGAGTGACAAGCGATGTGTCATCTGCCTTAGCCCATTAAGAGGCCAGATTCTCCTCCTGTTTGGGAAAGAACGTATAAAAGAGATAATAATAATAATTAGAACATCCTTCCATGCTCCTTCTGTGAATGAAAATTCCTGGAAAGTAGCCGTCTGCATAAGCTGATTGACTAATTAAAACTTCAAAGGTGTGAGAGGTTGGGATTTTGCAGTTTCTAAGCCCAATTACTATTCAACAGGGATGATTTTATATATATACAGAGAGAAAGAGAGAGAGAGAGAGAGAGAGAGAGAGAGAGAGACATCCCTTGCCCCCATCACTCCCAGATCTAAGGTTCTGTTACTAGCCAGACCTAACATTGTGACAGCAGATTTGAAAGAAAGA
>CABHPH010036522.1:0-13109 GCA_902168325.1 Peromyscus nudipes | reverse complement strand
GTGTGTGTGTGTGTGTGTGTGTGTGTGTGTTCTCTCTCTTTCTCCTTCTCTCCCTCTGTGTCTTTCTGTCTTTGTCTTTACCTCTGTCTTTCTCCCTGTCTCTGTGTCTCTCTGACTCTCTCTTTGTTTCTCTCTCTCTCTCTCTCTCTCTCTCTCTCTCTCTCTCTCTCTCTCTCTCCCTTGCTTCCTCTGCAGTTGAACTCTAGTTGTCTTTAACCTTCTTCTTCTGTTCTACGGTGGGAAGACAAGGTTGTTGCTGTCCTGCACTACCAATAACCCAGGAGACCACAGCACGCCTTTTTCTAGGCTCTATTGTGTATGCTGACTATAAGCGTAACTGATGCTGAATGAATACCTCTCACCAGTAAGGCCATTATGAGGAAATTCCTTCTGGAATCCATGGCTCCTACTGACTCACCTGGTTTACCCTATAGTCATGCCAACTTTTCTGTTTATACCTCATAAGAATTGTTTAAGAACTGCTTCCTTCCTTCAAGGCCTTCAAACACTACTACCCTTTTGATGAAGTAAAACATAAGCAATTTCTGTTGAATGTTTGCATAAAAAAAAACACAAAACCAAAACAACAACAAAAAAACAAAAACCAAAAAAACAAAAAACTCTATCTGATTAGGGGGCAGGTAGGTTTCACAGATGTTCCTTAGAGTCCTATTTAGAATGAGTCCACTTTAAGTTCAGCCTAGGGTGAGGAAGGGGCCATCCACTCAGGTTACTTTTATTTTATTTTATTTTTAGGAGACATCTCTCCAGGAGTGGAGTGTTGGTGGGGAGTTTCTCAGTTGGTAATAGTCATTATTTACCACCCATGTATCCTCCTGCGTTCCCTTCCTATGTGTGAGAGAAAATTTGTCAAAAAATGAACATCAGAGCACGTGCTACATCTCCCTGAAAATAATATGAAGTTCGAAACTTTAGCTAATCAAAAAAACTTTAAGATATTTTTCTCTCTTGCTGTCCTTATCTCTTAGACCAAACAAGTCAAACTTCCAGCACAGATGGGCAAGTGACCCCAAAGCCCCACCCCAATCAGAGGAGATACTGGCAGTTGATGTGTGTTAAGGAAGATAGAATCATAGTCCTTTGAGGACATGGCATCCAGTAAGGTGCTCATGACTCAGTAGATGGACATATTCCTACATATATATGAATAGTACTAATTAAATTTGACTTTATTAATAATAAAAAATAAAATAAAAAGAGGACATGGGAGGGTTTTGTGGGGAGGGAGACTAGAGGGTGTAGGATAGAGATAATGAATGGTAGATTACTGTGATCAGTATACCACGTTTAAATATATGTATGGATTTTCCAAAATACAAAAATATTATTTAAAGATGTATTTTCCACTCTAAAAATATGAATTTAAAATATTTTAACACAAACCTGGATGCAGGCTTCTGATAGTTTTCTCTGTGTTTTCACCCCAGTTTTCAGAAATCCTACAAAGTCGATCCTTTGGCTCTGGGATAGTCATATTTTTTTAATCTTTGGGAAATTAATAGATGAATGTCTTAAACAGTTGTACAGTTGGGGTGAAAAGTACATTATTTTAGCTAGTACTGAAATTTGTTACCTTTCTAGGATCTCTATAGCTGTGGTTTAAGATGGAATATTTTGTCTAAAAAGCAAACAAAGAAAATTCCCAAAACAGATTATCTACTAGTTTAAATTAATTTACTTGATCTATATTATGGACCTAAGTACTAACATCTGTTGTTGCCCCAATATCTTTATTTTATTAAGCTCCTGAGGGTATGGGTTATATACACATTGATTTTTATATTGAAACAGATGCACTGACAAGCCGTCATATGGTTAAAAATTATTTTTATTGTTAGGAAAATTCAATATACCTGATATATCTAAAATTAATACCATACGTAGAATATATATTTAATTTAGAAGTGTATCTTCTGTTATAAAAATCTATGTCACATCCAATATGAATAGGAAAGAACTGACTAATAACAATATGGAAAGAAGTTTGGAAATGTTTGCAATATTTACCTTATACAGATTTTAGTTGCATAACAAATATGTGCAACAAAGCACACAGATGGATATATATGAAAAGGACAAAAAAGGATATAGCAACACACACATTATTATTTTTCATAAAAGGATTAGATTAAAAAATGCAACATTTAAAACTTATCAACTTTCCCTGAGTAATGTCCCCAAATTAACTGCCATTGTGAACTCTATCACCATAGAGTAAATGTTCTCTGATTCAGTTTACGGATGAATGGAGTATGAAAGCAAACATTTAAACTTATGTTTTGTATATTTGTGTTATAAACCTCTGAAAGTAACAACCACTTGTTCTGTTATTAACATTCCCACTGCTATGAAGCATTGCAATTTTTTTGTTTTTTGTTTTTTTGTTTTTCAAGACAGGGTTTCTCTGTGTAGCTTTGCGCCTTTCCTGGATCTCGCTCTGTAGACCAGGCTGGCCTTGAACTCACAAAGATCTGCCTGGGTCTGCCTCCCAAGTGCTGGGATTAAAGGTGTGCGCCACCACCGCCCGGCGAAGCATTGCATTTTGTAACTAATCTGCAATACATACATAAATAAAATACCTGCACAAAAACAAATATGCACACAAACATGCAGACACATTAGGTATTGAACATTTTGCTTCTTGTATGAAATATACATAAAATGCTATCTATGAGCACTGCTATATTTGGGGTTTTGTTGATATAGAGTGTCCTGTTGTTAGACATGTATTCAGATGTGAAATTATTTGACAACAGGTTGTATATATATATTTTTTTCTTTTTTGTTTTTTTTTTGGTTTTTCGAGACAGGGTTTCTCTGTGTAGCTTTGCGCCTTTCCTGGAACTCACTTGGTAGCCCAGGCTGGCCTCGAACTCACAGAGATCCGCCTGCCTCTGCCTCCCAAGTGCTGGGATTAAAGGCGTGCGCCACCACCGCCCGGCTATATTTCTTATTTTAATGGGTGTTTCATATGCTTTCTAAGGAGGTTGTGTTAACTATCTCACCAAAAATTTGCAATCGTTTGAGTTTTTCTTGGTGTTTATGGTCCTTTTAATTAAATACACGTCAATGGTCATGGAGTGATTATCCACTATGGTTTCGATTTGCATTTTCTGGATGACTAATGAAATTGAGGCCACTTTCACCTACTTGTTGATCATTTTGACAGTTATCTTCGTGACATACTTTGGATCGACTCCAATCATTATGAACCCTTTATCAGAATTAAATGCTATAAATATTTTCACACAGTTCATTTCTCAACTTTTGATTGCTCTGTACTTTATTTCTGTACTTTTGATACAAGTTAGATTTAGATGTTTCCAATGAATCCTTAATTTATTGAAAGCTTATGATAGGAATTAAATTGTTACCTTTTCCTGGAGATGTTGCTGCACCTAGGGAACATGCGATTTTGTATTATCCATCCATATGAATATTGATTAACATGCTTAACAGTTTTCATTATTTGCAACTTTAATATACTGTCCTGTGCTTGCAATTTCAATATCTGAATGAGGCAGGAGGACTTCAAGTACAAGAACACGCTGGGCTACATAACAAATGTGAAATATTTCAGCATTAATGTCTGACTTCACATAAATTTCTCAAATATATTTTTATAATCCTGCCTTTCCCCCATCCATACTTTCTTCTCCACGTTTTCTCCAATTTAATGTAAATTACATTTCTGTGGCTAAATTTTAAAGTTATGTTCGTTTTCAGATGTACTTTACACATAACAAATTGTAAGAATTGTATATTTAGCTTTACAAACTAATGATATTTTAAAGCATCCTTATAAGCTATTTTTCCTATTACTAAACAAATTTTAAATAAAACAGAATTTGAAATTCTCTGATTTGTAAATCTCCATTTATACCATCTTATTATATGCACATATTGGAATTTTGCATTAGTTCTGCTTTTTTGGCTATCATGCATAATGCCATTACAAATTGCTACATAAGATTTTGTTTATATTCTTTTAATGCTTTTAAATTTACTTAGAAATAGATTTGCATGTTTGTGGTGTTCTTTCTGTTTTTATTTTTGTTTTCTGAGTTTTTCACTTTAAAATAGGCTATCCTCGATTTAATATCCTCCTATTCCAGCCTCCTGAGTTCCAGATTCCAGAAATGAAGCTCCATATGGAGGTTATATTTACCTTTTTAATGAATATCTAATGTGTTATCCATAAAACTATCCTCATGATCAGGTAATGTCATGTGCAACCTTATGATATATGATTGATATATGGCATATTAACCATATTGATATATGGCAATGCTGTGATCTGCAATTTTCGAGTTTGAGACTGGCAAATCAATTTATAATAACAACATTATTATTATTATTATTATTATTATTATTATTATTATTATTATTATTATAGTTCAAGGACTGGAGAGAAAGCTCAGTGGTTAAGTCTACTTACTGCTCTTTTAGGGGACCTGGGTTTGATTACCAGCACCCACGTGGTGTTATATAACCATCTGTAACACTAGTCACAGGGGATCCAAGGCCGCCTTCTTACTTCCACTGACACCAATTATGCACACGGAGCACATACATACACATGTGCAAAACGTGTATGCACATAAAAAATAAATAAATCATAAAAAACATTTTAGAATATCTCACAAAAGTATAAAGTTTTAAGTAAATTTACGGTTTTGTTTCAGAATGGGCTGGTTTCACTGCAAAGTGCCAAAGACTGCAGGTTGGACAATTTTTTTGGTTCTAATTTTGACATCTCCTTGCTGACAGTTTCAGTGTTGATGACACCAGGGTCATCACCTCTAAGTCAGAGCCTATTAAATAAGAAACACCTTTTTTAATGTATTTCATTCCCATTGAGTTCAGTGGAATTGTTCCCCTCAAATTATCTGAGTTATGCAATTCTTACAGATAAGGAATTGCTAAGAGTTTCGGTATTTAAAAAAATGACAAAAACATTTGGTTGCATAAATCTGATTAAAAATATCATTTAATTTTAGGAGGTATGATCATTTGTCCCTAACCATATGGTGAAATTCTTACATCCAATTTTCTTTTGATCATCAATATATTAGAACGATTCCCACAGAGTAATACAACAAATTCTTTTTTGCGGTTTTTTTTTTTTCCTTTTCGCAGTCTTTATGCTTTATTGCTGGCTTTAAAGGGAAGACATGAGGATATGAAGATGTCAGAAATGTGCCGATTTTATAATTAAACGACCTGCATGTTTATCTAGTCTGGCTATTTTTTAATATTTATTTTGTTATTTTTCTCATTTTTCTTTATTAAGAAATTTCTACTCACTCTACGTACCACCCACAGATCCTCCCTCCTCCCTCCTCCCTGCTCCCACCCTCCAGCCCTCCCTCCTTGGCCACCTCGCATCCCCACATCTCCCAAATCAAGGTCTCCCATGGGGAGTCAGCAGAGCCCGGCACACTGAGCCTAGGCAGGTCCCAGCCCCTCCCCACTGCACCAAGGCTGTGTAAGGCGTCACACTATAGTTACCGTGTTCCCAAAAGCCCGCCCATGCACCAGGGACGGATCCCGATCCCCCTGCCTGGGTGCCCTCCAAACAGTTGGAGCCAAACAACCGTCATCCATATCCAGAAGGCCTAGGCCAGTCCCATGGGGGCTCCACAGCCACTAGTCTACAGTTCATGGGCTTCCCATCATGATCTCCACGTCTCCTGCCTGCAGAATCTCTCCTCTCTCTTATCAATTGGATTCCCAGAGCTCAGCCTGGCGCCTGGCCGTGGATCTCTGCATCTGCCTCCATCAGTTATTGGACAAAGGCTCTCTTAGTCCAATCAGGTGCTGGAGGGCTCTGTCTCAGGGAACAGTTCCTTTTTTATTTATTCTTTGCTCATATGTTAAATCCCCACCACAGTTTCTCCTCCCCACCTCCTTCTTTTAGTTCCGTATTATTCAACCATGCATGATACAAATTTAATTTTCATATTAAACAAATCTTTCACTCCAGGGACTGACTATTAAGTTGAATACATCTTTTATTCTTTGAATAAGCACTGTTTAATCATTACGTATATTCATTTTAGTATTCTGTTTGATTTTTGACTGTTGGAATTTTGTTGAGGAACTAAAGAACAGTAATAAGAAAAAATGAGAGGAAGTCTGTTGCTGAAATCTAAATTGGCCTTTTAATTAAAAAAAAACAGAGACAGATATTGAGGTAAATATTGAAAGATCAGATAGACAAAGGAACAAGCCACAGCTATGTCTCACCTCGTAAACATGACGAATCGTCTGATTGAATGTCTCTTGAGTCCTCAGCCAAAAGGGGTTCAGCTGAAAAGTGCTCTCAGCAGAAAAGCTTGAGTCCTCAGCAGAAAGAGCCTTCAGATAAATAAAGGGTTCTAGTTCCTGTCTCTTCACACCTTATATGCCTTTCTCTGCCCAGCCATATTGCTTCCTTCCTAGTACTGGGATTAAAGGCATGTGTGCTTCCCGAATACTGGTAGCAAAGTCATGAGACTTCAAGTGCTGAGATTAAAGGCATGTGATTCCCAAGTACTGAAATTAAAGATGTGTGCCATCACTGCCTGGCTCTGTTTCTCTTCTACACTGAATCAATCTCATGTAATCCAGGGTGGCTTTGAACTCACAGAGATCCTTACAGATCTCTGCCTCCTGAGTGCTAAGATTTAAGGTATGTGCCATCACTGTCTGGCATCTATGTTTAATCTAGTGGCTTGTTCTGTAGCTGTAAATTTTCTCTGGTCCCGCCCGGCTCCCATGGCCCTCACGGTCCCCCAGCCATTTGGAACCAAATAAACACACAGAGGCTTATATCAATTAGGAACTGGATAGCCTGTGGCTCAGGCTTCTCACTAGCTAGCTCTTACATCTTAAATTAACCCATTTCTATGAATCTATACTTTGCCACACGACTTGTGGCTTACTGGTACTTTTACATCTTGCTTCTCCTGGCAGGGGCTAGCAGTGTCTCCTGACTCTGCTCTTCCTCTTCCCAGCATTCCTTTAGTCTGCTCACCCCACCTATACTTCCTGCCTGGCTACTGGCCAATCAGCATTTTATTAAACCAGTATACAAAAGCATTATCCCAAAGCATTGTTCCGTTCTCTGATCTTCATGCAAATTTTATTAGGATACAAAAATATATCACCACAGAAGTCTTTGGAGTAAACAATTACATTGTGTGAAATAAATTGTAGTGATGCTTCCATGGGCATAAGCCTATCTGCAAATCAAAAAGCTGTATTGATTACAGGTGTACAGCTTTTGACATTTAAATCACCCACGGATAAAATGTTATTGTGCTAGCTAAGTTTATGTCAACTTGTCATGTTAGAGTCATTTACAAGAAAGTGACTGTAAATGAGAAGATGCCCCACATCATTGGTCTGTGGTCAGACTTGAGGCATATCCTCTTGATTAATGATTGATATGGGATGGCCTTGCTCACCCAGGGTGGTCTTGCCCCTAGGCTGATAATTCTGAGTGTTTGAAGAGCAATCCAGTTATCATAATTCTTTCACAGTTTATACCTTATTTACTACCTTCAGGTTCCTATCTCCAGGTTCCTATCCTGACTTACCTGAATTTGAATAATAAAATGTAAGATGAAATAAAATATTTCAAAATCATTTTGGGTCATAACATTTTATCACTGAAATAGAAATTCTCTCTACTAGTAGTAATAATCTATGAAGAAAAATTGTCTTTAATTTTATTTGAAATTTACTGTGATTAGCTACATACTTTTTATTAATTCAAATATTCTATCTTCAGAGTTCTGAATTTTTATTATATTTATATTTGTGTCATTCTCTGATTTTATCTACTCTCAATAACATTATTCCCACAATAGCACAATGCTCCTGAGCCATGCTTGATTGCTTATGTGTTTTTCACATGATTTATACCAGAGATTTGTTGTTCACATCCAGCCATCATTATATTGCTGTGTTCCCAGATACAGTGCATACCTTTTAAAGTTCAGAGTGATCAACTGCTCATCAATATTTTCTCTCCCCTATTCTAATCTTTTTGGCAAAATCTATTTCAAAATAGGCTATCCTTTCTGGCCACATTCACCTTAAAACAATGTGCAATTTCATGTTTCATGCAATTTTTTTTAATGCTTTAGCCATTTTATTTTCAACGAATGATTTATTCCTTTCTTTTCATTCTTATTCAATGTTTTTCAAACTCTATGTGTTAACTAAGTGTATTATACCTTGCTTATACTAAGTGTTATATTCTCTTTTGATTTTGATGAACTGCATAATTTCAATTGTCTAATATCTAATTGCTTCAATGTTTTCTTCTACCTTTTCAAACCTCTATTGACCTCACCAATGAAACTTATTGAATCAACTCGCAGCATTTCCCCTTTGTTTTCCATTTATACTTAGTAAGTTTGTGTCAACACTCTTATTTTGTGCATTACCTTCTATTTGTTTTATATTTCATGTTTTCTTAAAGCATTCAATCATATTAACACAAATTTGAATTTTACAATAATATATAACTTTATTTGAGAATTTCATAGCTGAATAAATTTATTTTGATCAAATCCAATCTTCTATTCCTTCCCCTTGAATTCCTCCACTTTTCTCTTATCATCATTTTTTTCCTTCCCATCATCATGTGCTTCATTTTTTAAAGGTCACTAGTCCTTTTACTGCTGGTTGTTTATCTATGGGTGTAAGAATCATCTACTGGATCTTGGGTAGTATCATAGAATGCATCCCTGAAAGGGGGAGGTAGTATTGGGTGGATAACTAACATTAAAGATATTTGAAAATATAGTTGAAAGTTTTCCTGTGTCCCAGCCACCTGGCAGTTGGGACAAATCTCTCCCACTCATGTCCCCCAAGTAAGCACACAGAGGCTTATATTAATTATTACTGCTCGGCCATTAGCTCAGGCTTATTACTGACTATCTCTTACACTTAAATTAACCCATAATTCTTATTTATGTTTAGCCACATAACTTGGTACCTTTTCTCAGTCTGCCTTGTCATCTTGATTCCTCTATGTCTGGCTGATGACTCCTGACTCTGCTCTTCCTCTTCCCAGCATGAAGATGCTAAATGGAAACATAATATTCGATAGACATAGCCTATGAAGGATTTCAAACTTTGATCCTCTACAAGAACAAAAAGCAATCAATGACCAAGACATCTCTCTGGCTATAAAGTATTTATAGTTAATCTAATACTTCTTTTTCATAGTGGAATTTCATCAATGTGTGTGAGTGTTTGTGTGTATGTGTGTATGTATGTGTGTATCAGAGGAAAATACTCCTTCCTCAGACAATGTAGACTATTAAATAAAATCCCAGTCACATATGTCTTACCTTTCTTTGACTTGATGGTTGATTGAGCCCCATGGGTCTCCTCCAAGCATTAAAGGCTAATGTCACTTCCTTTGGTTGTCATTAATAACTTGAGTGCTAATATAATAATTTTAAAGACACCACATACTAGAATGACAAGGCAGGAATAAATCAAGCTCATAGCTATGATGAAGTCACATCATTATATTTAGATTCATGGTCCTGGAAGTTTCCGTGTTGCAGGAAAAAAGTTATCAATAGTTTTACCCAGCTGTGAACCTTATGAGCTACAGTAATGACAGGCTAGGCAAGGTATACACAAAAGCACAATAGTGTCATGGATGTGATGAGAATATCTTGTTACTTGCTGGATTTAAATACCACTACACAAGACTGAACTCGTACCTGGTTGTGTGGGTATAGATACATGTGTGATGGTGCCCGTGGGTACCAGCAAAGGGTCTCTGATCCTCAGGAATGGTAATTATAAGTGGTCATGAGCAGTGGGTGCTGGGGGATGTTGGTACTGAGAATCACATTTCTGCACTCTACAACGGGAACAAGCACTCTTAACTTCTGTGACATCTCTCAAGTACTAAAATACAGTTAATCTAATACTTATTTTTCCAAGTTGATTCTTTTTCAACATATTTTTCATGTGAATGGCTTTTTCTATATCTTTTTGTACGTTTCAATTTCTATTGTAGTTACTGAAAAAAGAAAGTTTAAATAATATAACATAGTAACTGTAGCAATTAGATTCTACTTTTCCTAGAGTTTGCTATTTTGATTATTAAAGGTTGTAGCAATCTATTTGTTTTCTTACTTTACTCAATTATTTAAGCAACTTATTCATTTTCACCAATGTCACTAACACATCAGCTTTTTTTTCAGGTAGTATCATAAGAGGTACTTTCAAAGTCTAGTGGCATTTTTAAAAAGCAGTTTTCTTGCTGTGCTATTTGCTTGAAGACTTATACTTTATATGCCATTTTGGGAATCTCAGTCTGAGACTCCCTGCCTGCATTTCCATGTTTCCACAGAATAAAAACTAAACCTGGAGCTACTACTATGCCATTTTGATGGTGTTTATGCCTCATTTTGCCTGGATGTATTATGTTATCATTTAAAACTTTTGGGGAAACTTTCCATTTAAAAGGTTTATATAGTTTATGACATCGTTAAATAAATCTAGTAATGATCCATTTTGCATTATCCAAGCAGTCTACACCACATCACTATGGTATGTAACTAAAGCCCTGGAATTTTGGGGGAGTTGATTTTCTTTGTCAGACCATGAGTCCCAAATTATGATTTCTGAATAAGGTAGACCTGCTATCAGCACTGGTCATTCTCTCCTATCTCACTGCTAATAATTTTAAATACTGGAATCTCCCCTTGTGCAATTTAAGCTTAGGCATTTGCTCAAATCACTGACAAATGTTTGCTTGGAACTTTCTTTCAGTTTTGGATTTTATATTCTTCCTTTCTAAAATTTTCATCTCAGGTTCCTATGAAGTTTCCAGTGTAAATTCTAACTCTGCCTCTTGCTACTGCAATGTAGAGTCAAGTTCTTGCTTGAGTTCTAGGATGTGAATTATTTAATTCCCTCAGAGAAAAACTCTTTTGTTCTATGTAAGTCTATAAAAAGTAAATTCATGTTTTCATAAGATGCACACACTCCCCTAAAATCATTTAATTGAACTCAAGAGTCTGATCAAATCTATTTCAATAATTTGTTAATACTTTGTTTATAATATTCAGTGTTACTCAAATTATTTTCTTTACCTCCAGTGTTTACCCCCAGTCATTTACCCTGCAAAGGTTCTGTGATCAAAAAATATTCTATGGCGATAGCTTCTGTTTCTTTGGGGCTTATCATCTCTCTGTCACTATGTCTTTCCTCCAACAAGAGTCTTTGTATATATAAGATGCACATTCTCAACCTCCTGTTTGGTTTCACAATAGGAAATCACCCTTGGGAAAAAACAAGTGCATATATCATCTCCCTCGGTTTCTGCTGTATCTAGAGTACAGTGCTGTGATTTTCAAGGCTTGGAAAACATTTCTTTTAATTCAAATTTTTAATGTGTTCTTTCTCAGTTAGAGCATAGGCCTAAATCTAGCTACTCCCACCAGCATAAGAGTGAAGAATATACTGTTTTAAACAAGCAAATTGAGAAATTTTACAAATCTTTACGAATAATGACCTTAGAAACTGCAAAGTTCAGAAATTAAACAAAAAGATTGTGTATTGTTTTCAAATTTTAGTAACAGTAAGTGTTAAACACAAATATATATACACATATATATATATATTTCACTCTATGTACTATTACATTCACTTTTATTGAATTATGTCAGTTAATAACTACTTAAATCTCCATAGTCATTTATTTATTTGCTCATACTCATATTGAAAATCCATGTTTAAAAGTCAATATTCAAAGAATAAAATCAATCTTTCCTCTTCAAACTACCCAGGTACTAATACCTTCCTCGAGGTCCTAAAACATCAAGCTACAAATAATTTTCTCATTTTTTAGAAAACTCAATCAATCATAAGAGTAACCATGATGATTTATTACCTAATTTATTTCCAATAGGTTCGTAAATATTTCCCAATTTCTAAGATAGTTTTCATTTTTGTATATACATTTGTAATGAGTTTTATTTATTTTTGTAGTCAAAAAGCATTTCTCTTTTTAATATTTCTTTTGTTTTATTGGAAATAAATTTTTCATTTATAACTGTGTGTTCTTATTACAGTCTCCCTCCCTTCTTCCTCACATCCCCTCCCATCAGAAACCAAACCCTTTCTGCCACTTCTTGAAATCCAGTCATCTAAAGAACATAACACAATAAAAAATTGGAATAAAAAAAAACAAACAAGGCCGGGCGTTGGTGGCGCATGCCTTTTATCCCAGCACTTGGGAGGCAGAGCCAGGCGGATCTCTGTGAGTTCGAGGCCAGCCTGGGCTACCAAGTGAGCTCCAGGAAAGGCGCAAAGCTACACGGAGAAACCCTGCCTCGAAAAACCAAAAAAAAAAAAAACCAAACAAACAAACAGAAGAAAAAACTCAAAGGAAAAGCATGAAAAGCACATATAGATGTAGATACAGGCAGGATTTCCATACAATCACAAACTGGAATCCATCATATATAAGCAGAGAATGATAAATAAACAAAAATAAAAATAATTAAATGCACATAAATTATTTCATTGACCATACGTTATGAGGCAAAGCAAAGATCCTCCAAAGATGCCATTGAGTTTATTTTATGTAGGTTGTCTAGTGCTTGATGTGAGATCTACCCTGAAGAGTGGTTTGTATAACCAGTGAGACTACATTGTAGAAAATTAGTATTTCATTTGTGAGTGCTTATCATTTGAAGATAGCTTCTGGGTTTGCGATAGAGGGCTTGTGTCTAGTTCTTATCTTATGCAGGCCCTGTGCATGCTGCCATAGTCTTTGTGAATTCAAATGTGTAGGTCCTGGTAAGGTTTAGAAGGCCTTATTTCTTTGGTATCCTTCATCTGCTCTGTCTATTACAATATTTCAGCCTACTCTTTGGTTGGCTAGCCTTAAATAGAGGGATTTTATGGAGACATTCATTTAGGACTAAGTGTTCCAAAATCTCTCACTCGCTGCATATTGTCCATCTATGGACTTAGGCATTTTTCCCCATCTGATGCAGAAGGAAGCTTCCCTTTTGGACTGGTGATTCTGCTTCAATTTAAAAAAATGTTTTTAAATC
>CABHPH010036521.1:0-12003 GCA_902168325.1 Peromyscus nudipes | reverse complement strand
CCCCCCCCCCCATCGAAGAGTGTAAAGAGGTTGTGTTTATCTGTAATCCCTGGTCAGAAAGACATCCTAGTTAATTAATAGGGGTCTGAGGATGTAGCATAGTCGTATAGTTAGAGCATGTGAGACCCTGGCTTTGATGGCAGCAACAAAAAGAAAAAAAAATCCAGTGGTACTGTCCACAGTGACCAGTAATTATCAGGATCTGAAATTTTTTCTATTCATGTGTGTGTGTGTGTGTGTGTGTGTGTGTGTGTGTGTGTGTGTGTGTGTTCACGAGCCACTGGGTTGCTCCCATGGATGTCACTGGCTCTCTCTAAAGATAAAAGGGTAAGGTTCTACTCCAGATGGCTAAAAGACGTAGTTTGTGTATCAGAAATTTGCAAATTCTTTAGGATAGTCTTTATATTTATTTATATTCACTTATCTATATCTATCTAACTTTATTATATCTATTATATATATCTCCACCTACATATCCTGTCTCTCCTCTCTCTGTGTGTGCATATGAGAGAGAGAGAGAGAGAGAGAGAGAGAGAGTAGGACATAGGTCAATGCCAACAATCTTTCTCAGTTATAGTCTAGTCAGAGTTTATGGAAAGAAAATGGAATTTAAAACCAGAAAGTTTCAAATCATGTTACACTGGTGTGATGGAGCAGACCGGAAGGACACTCCCGCTTCCCCAAGCTTCTCTTAGCATGAGAAATTCAGTGATCTAATGGAATTTGTTCGTCTTCACACCCCATGGCTCAAAGAGACTTCCCCAGCCCAAGTGGCTGTCCTTTGAACACACAAAGCCGTTCAGAAAGGAGTGAAGTTCTGTATGTTATCATATTTTTGTCTGTAAGGATAAGAAGTTGTCTGAAGAGGGAAGCTGTGCTCTCCTTAGGCAAGGCAGGGCACTGCTTTGCTTGGATACTATTTGTGGTACACTTTCACAGAGCAAATGACTTCATTTGAAATGGCTGAATGCAGATATCTGCTTTTTCGCCTCCAGGGAAGAGACTAGAGAGCTGGTCATGAATTCTTTTATCGTGTCAGTGGGGGTGGTTCCTCATGTGAATGGGAGTGGAATTTCTTCAGTGAGGTAGTGAAGTTGGCTTAATCAGGAAGTACAGGAGGAAAAAGAGGAGGAGGAGGAAGAAGGGAAGAGGTGAGATCAAAAAGCACATAGAAGTTATGTACTCAAGGGAGAGCTCTGGCTCATGCTCAAAGTGGAGCCAGCCATGAACAGAAGATTTTACTAACTCATACACCTTGGCCTTATACATTCCACAAAGGCTGTCATTCTTAAATTTCTTTCAGGTCCCAACCTCAGGTTACACTCAGAACAATTTAAGCAGAGATGGAGACTGTAAGTCTGGTCACTTGGGCAGATGGGAGATTTGCCAGCAAACATATTGGCAGAAGGATTTTTTAAGTACATCAGTGTTGTTCCTTTTGAATAGCTGTCACTTAGGTTTGTCTTGCCCACCTGGCAGAATTATGCTTTCCTGATAAGAACATAGGGACTTAATGGCAGGCCAGGACCTAATGGTGGTTGTGACCCTGTATTGACTTCTTGAGCATATTCTTTGACATGGGGATGGGTCTAATGGGTGGCCATAAGTCAGAGCTGTCTTCTTTTGTTACAGGAATGGAGCTCAACTGAAGGTCAATCTCGATGAACAAACAGCAGCAGAAACTTTCTCAGCATCCCTAAACATCAGTTATGGTACAGAATTTTCTTTCTCATAGTTTCTAACAAGCCTAGTTACTATACTTACTTATCTTTCAGTTGTGTTGGAGGCAGTGATCTTTTAGTTAAATTCTACTTTGTGTAACTTAATATTTCCCAAGCAAGCTTACTAGTGAATCCTTTATAGCATAAATTTTACTTCTTTGAAATTCTCCTGCATTAATATCATATACACATCATACACATCACGCATACACACCATACACATCACATATACATATCACATGCATCACACATATACATCATATATATCATAAATATACATCACACACATCATACACATGTCTCATACATATAATTACATGCACACATTGCATATACACATATCATATGTATGCATTGTACACATATCACACACACACATCCACACATCCACAAACACAGTGAAAAGAATCTGCAAGCATAACATACCTAGAGGGTGGTATTGATCATGCAAACTGTCCCAGAGAAAAGTCCCATCTGGTAAACCATATAAAATAACATGGCTGCCATTGGGCAGATGGGAATTCAGATGCTTCAGAGTTTGCATGACATTGGAGTACATTTGTTCAGGAGTGGTCATTTCCGGTACTGTGTCAGCTCTCCTGTGGTGGAAGAAATAAAGTGTCTTGATTAGCAGGACAGTCACATACAAACACACTGTATGTGCTGGTTATTGGTACTATTTTGCAAATTGCTTATGACTTTCTATCTTTCTGGCATATAGTCAGATTGCATTTACTGACTCCTTGTAGTTGAATTAGCCATGTAACTGATGGGATAAGATCCTTTGGAATGTTCTTTGATTGTACTGCTGGTATAAGCAACATTCCAGATAGTTATGTCACATGTTTAAGTCTGGAGAGAGAGAGAGAGAGAGAGAGAGAGAGAGAGAGAGAGAGAGAGAGAGAGAGAGAGAGACCCATGTTCCTGAAGAACATGCAGTGTGAGCAAGAAGGAGGGAAATTTTGTGGCTTTAAACTACTAAGAGTTTAGGGTCTTCTCTTTTGTTTGTTTGTTTGTTTTTCTGTTTTGGAACATAAGCTCATCTATCCTGACTCATGGCTACTGAAGAGGGTCTGATATTACTTAAGATTTATTTGGAGCTTTGGGACTTAACATTTGTTTTTAAAAATTGCACACAGACCAGAGTAGGAAGACAGAGCATCTCTGAGGCCTGATGTTATTTTATGTGTGCACATTCTCTTACCCTGATTTCAGTTTCTACATTAAATTTAGGCTTTCATCATTGTTCTGACAGACTGCCATGGTCTGCTTTATCCAAACCACTGTATTTCTCTGTTTAGTAGTTATGCTCTGTAGAGCATATAAAAACATCAGAGAAATCTCAAATAAATAACTTAATGATTGTCCAAGGGTTTTATTGTTGTGATGAGACACCATGACCACAGCAACTCTTACAAAGGAAAACATTTAATTGGGGCTGGCTTACAGTCCGTTATCATCATGGTGGGAAGCATGATGGCACACAAGCATACATGGTGTTGGAGAGGTAGCCGAGAGTTCTGCATCTGGATCTGTAGGCAGCAGGAAGAGACTGCCACACTGGGCATGGTTTTGAGCATCTGAGACTTCAAAATCCAGCCTCTAGTGACACACTTCCACCAACAAAGCCACACCTATGACAACAAGGTCACACTTCCTAATAATGTCACTCCCTATGGGCTAAGCATTCAAACATATGAGTCTATAGGGACCATTTCTATTCAAACCATCACAATGCTGTACCTTAAGGCTTTGGAAAAAGAAAATAAGCCAAACCCAAATGCAGTAGATGGACAGAAATACTAGATCACAATGGAAATAGATGAAATATAAACAAACAAAACTACAAAGAATCACTGAAGCAGAGATTTGGTTCTTTGAAAAAATAAACAAGATCAAGAAACCTGTAGCCAAACTAACTGAAACAAAGAAAAAGGAGATCTAAATTAATAAAGTAGAGATGAAAGGAAAGCTATTATAATGGATACCAATGAAATCCAGAAAATCATGAGGATACAAACCTGAAGATTATATTCTACTAAATTGAAAAATCTAAAAGAAATGGATAGATATCTAGATACATATGACCTATCAAAGTTAAACCAAGATGAGGCAAATGATTTAAACAGATCTACAACCAATAATATTGTACCAGTAGCAGGAAACCACTCAACAAAGAAAAGTCCAAGACCTTTAAGGAAGATCACACATCAATGCTTCTCAAATTATTCCATAAAACAGTAAAGGAAGACACTTCCAAGCTATTTTTATGAATCCATTACATCTTAGATAAGGCTGCCCCCAAAAGAAAGAAAAATTACAGCCCAGTCTCCATGATTTACATAGATGGAAATATTCTCAACAAAGTACTTGAAAACCAAATTCAAGAACACATAAAAATGTGATCACCATGCTCAAGTTAGCTTCATTCCAGAGATGCAGGGATGGCTTGACATATGAAAATGAATAATTGTAATAATTACACAACTTAAGTTGGACCAAGCTTTGAGGTTCTATTTCATCCCAGTTAGAATGTACTAATCAAGGATACAAATGACAATAGTCACTGGTAAAGATGTGGTAAGGAGCTGTTATTCACTTTCTGTGGGAATGTAAACAGCTCTGGAAGTTGATATGGAGACTTCTCAAAAAAAAAAATCAAACAAAGGACTGCTGTGAAATAATCTTTTTTGTCCACTGTGAAGATGTGTCATTCTGATTGGTTTGATACAAAGCTGAATGGCCAATAGCTAGGCAGTATTTTCAGGCACATAGGATGCTGGGAAAAAGAAGAAGGGCAATGCCATGAGATGGAGAGTGATCAGTATGGGCACTATGGAGATGAGGTAATAAAGCTACGAGGCAGAAAGTAAATTAATAGAAATGGGTTGATTTAACATATAAGAGGTAATTAGAAACAAGCCTAAGCTATTGGCTGAGTTTCATAATTAATAATGTCTCCATGTCATGATTTGGGAGCCGGCTGATGGGACAGAGAAAGATTATGTACATAGAACTACCATAAGGCCCAACTCTACCATTTCTGGGTATGCACCCAAAGGACTCTGTATCCTACCACAGGGATATTTATACATCTATGTCTGTTGATGCTCTTTTCATAATAGGAAGGGAACAGAATCAACCTAAATGCCCATTAGCTGAGAAATGAAAAGTGTGCTGCACATACACAATGAGATTTTACTGACCATCCAAAGTTTCTGCTGCTGTAGCTCACACACATTTGCTCTGTTTCAGGAGTGTTGAACGTTTGTGTCACATTAAAGAGTTTCAAGGACAGTGATGGGTAAGTCTAAGACCACTGAGTCACTTTAGGTCATTAGTGGAAATGCTCAGTGCCTCCACATTGCCTTTCTTTCCAAATTCCTGATGCTAAAAGTTGTCTTCCAGTCATGACCTCCGTTCACTTACACGTATTTACTAAATAGCCACATGTAATTAGAGAACTGAGAAAGACATGTGGCTGCCTTGTTTCGATAAGAGCTAGCAACATCGTTTCTAAAAAGTTGAAGGTGTAAAGAAAGAGACAAAGCAAATTCCTAAAACTTGTTCCTGGACAGACCTGTTTTGCAACCCTCTGGCTTTGGCTTTGTATGGAACCCTTTGCCCATTATGGGATATCTACTCCACCTTGATGTTTTGCCATCTGTCTTTATTTTTCTAACCTTTCCACAGGACATCACAAAGTAGGCACTGCAGGAACATCCCACACTGCCAACTCTGTTCCTTCATCCAAATGCTTGCTGCTTCTCTGCCCAGATAGATCCCTGGCAGGGGAGAGGCTGGCATGGGCCTCTAGCTGATGTGTCTGACTTTTTGGCTCTTTGGAAAAAGGAAAGCAGGACTGGGTTGGAAGGACCTCTGGAGCGGGGCATTCTCAGTGATTCTGACTTTTGGAGGTAAAGCTTTTCTTCAGGCACTCTATCCAATTGTAACCTGTTTGCTCTCTGTACCCAGGGGAACCTGACCCAGGAACTGGAGGGACATTATCTGGCTGGACCAGAGCTTGTTCTCTTTTGCAATGGAGGCTGGAAGCCAAATTTCTGTTTCTCTGTTGTGAGCTCCCTGTGGTCAGGGATTCAGGCCTTTTTTCCATTGGATCCCAGAGTCTGACTTAGTAGTTGGCTCATTGGTGGTGCTCAACACGTGGCTTAAGAAAGTGAATGAAAAATAGAACATGAGGAAGACCAGAGTGAGCCAGGGAAAGAAGATGGAATTGAACTGGAGATCCTGCAGCTCCTAGCTTTGCTACTCAATGGCAGTAGAACAAATTTCTTTACTTTGTGAGCCTCAGTTTCCTCACCTGTAACAAGCAAAGAGTCATACTTGCCTACTTGGGTTGCTATAGGGACAAAACAAAACAGAGAGGAGCACAGATACTAGATCAATAATAGCAGGTCTAAAGGGGTATGCACTCTACTGGAAAGTCCTGGGTGGCTTACCATGGAGACAGAGACCTGGGTCCTCACAAGGTAGCTTTGTGATCCTGGAGGGACCTAGGTATGGACTGGCCCATGAGCAACAATGGATCATGGAGTGGCATGTCCACCCTTGAACTGATATGTCTACACTTCATTTAGAATTCTACAGAACCAAATGGGCTTGGGAGGCCCAGTGAATGGGTAGGACAAGGGGAAGGTCTATGAGTAGGGAGACCACCAGCTGGCCATTAGTCAGTTATGCTACATTGAGCAAATCTTATACACCTTCTTTCTTGGTTTGTTTGTCCTGTTTTCCTAAAATGCTGGGCAGATGGCCACCAGAGCTGCTTCAGATTCTGTCTCACCTTTTGCTTACTTTTTAGCCACAACCACAGGCCAAATGTCCACATGCAGCATATTTCTAGGGGTCTACATAGATTTTGATACAACTCTTCAAATGTTGAGAGGGATTAATGTTAATGCTGTAGTTTAGCAAAAACCCTTTTTACTGTGGACCATCAGAATAAATAGGGTTGAATGTGAGTTACACATAGTTTCTTGGCAAATGCAAGTCTATGCTGTTCTTCTGCTTAAGAATGTCAGAATATGAGGGTAGCATGTGTTCTTATGGGATGACTGTGCTGCTGCTGTATGCTATTTCTAATGTTGTAGATTCTAAGTCTTGGATCTTGCTGAAGTATATTTCCTGTGATATAATCCACAGTAGATCCTGGCATACCTTGTTGTGATGTCAGAATTGAGAGCTATTGGATTGGATTCGGTTCTTTTCAAAGGGAGCTTTCAGTTTCGCAGGTTGTTCCTGTTGATTTCACATACTCAGGCTTTCCTTTAGAGATAAACTTATTTGATATCTGTACACTATAGCAGAGTAGACTGGGGTAGGGAGTGGAAAAAGGGGAAAACCAGAGCCAAATCCCAACCAAATAGGCCCATTATCATCGTATTAGCGTTGTGTACATCTTTCTTAATGACTTACTCATTGCAGACATCATTTCCAATCATGGCATAAATTACGATGGCTGGTTGGTCCAATGCCTGGTTCCTAGACAAGCTGAGAAAACATGGAGTCTGAGCATCATTGCCATCAGCAACACAGGCTGAGCCTGGGGGAATATCTTTGTGTAACTACTCACCAAAACCCAACTAGCCTTTCTGGTCTTATTTCTTTCTGGTCAGCACTCCCATTCTCCTCTATAATCTCAATTCAATTTCCCATTAGGAAATGACATATCAATGCATAATATTGAAGAGTAGGTTGAAATTTCAACTCAACAGACTCACTGTCATCTTCTTAACATCCTTCAAAACACTATTATCAATAAGTATAGGTGAGTTAGTTGAGCTACTTATGCCCAGTCATTGGACATCCTCAGAGCTGTAGGACCTACTTAATTCACATAGGTAAGGGCTTCCTGAGGCTTCTGTTCAGGATACTACATACAGCCTCACTTCTGAATTTTAATCCCTAAATAGACACAAAAATATTAACTTGCTGTGCATGGCATCTCAGCAAGGGAGGCTAGGGTAGGAGGATTACATAAGACTGAGATGAGTATGGGTGACATAGTATGAGGCTCTGTATCAAAAACAGAAACAAAAAAAACCCTCAAAATTAGGTTTCTTATTTATAAAGCCAGACTATGATATAATCATTATGTTTTTGCAGCTACTTTTCTCAGAGCTAAATTTTATTCATTTTATAATCCTTTGAGAACATACATGAATGAATCATTTTCCAAGGTTACTGGCCCAGGAAGAGGATGCCCAGTAACTAACAAACTATTGATACTCAGTAGAAATGATAATGGGGTAATAAACAAGAATTTTCATTCCTTTCAAGGTAAGTTAACCATATTTAAAAGAGTTTCTTAGATCTGTCTTCCACTTACCTTTCTATGAAGTTCTTCAGATTACTGGAAGATGCACCTGAATAATTACAATTAAGAAAATAATTGTTTAAGTGACAACACTGGTGTGATCATCTGTTTGGCTGAGTTCACATTGGTGATTTCATTGTTCAGCCATCAGAGGCTGTCCAGACACATTGCTGATGGCGATTTCTCATTTCTGGTGATTTTTCTGTGGTGTTTCATCTTGGATCTCACCTTCGGGGGTTTTCTACTTACTCGGCACTGCACTAACATAACCCAAAGCCCTTTGGATTGGTGGGTTGCCATAGATGAGTAAATGATTTAGTATATATAAGGAAAAAGTATGTACCTGTCTCCAAAGAGACAAAGTATCCCCCAAACTAAGGATCAGAGAGACAGAGAAAATGATTCTCTAGGACAGACATCTATCTGGAGATCCCCATTTAAGGTCCTAGTATTCAGAAGACTGAGTCCTGAAGGTAGCGACTCTCTCTGAATAGTCAGTTGCTCTCTGCTTTCTTCTAGACGGAAGAAATGTACAGCCTTGAGCCTGCCCAGTGCTGCTGGTGTCCTACAGGGCTCACATATCTGCTGGTCCTTTCATTCAGTTCTAACCTAGGGTTCATAATCTCTCATTTTTAGAATAATAACCAATCAAGAAGTGTTACTACTGTCATTCTTAATGATAAATAAAAACCAACAACAGCTCAAACTTTTGTTGTCCTAAAATTATAGAACTGGGTCCAGCCAACCTCAAGTCCATCTGGGATTTTGACGTGCAGGGCACCCACAGAGTTTCATAAAACAAGAGTGAAAAATTGTCATAGCTTATTAGATGGATTGTCTCTCCTCACAGGCAATACCTCCTATGTCTCTCTTGACTATTCTAGACAAGGATCAAAGACCAGTTGTAAGTAATTGTAGTCGGTTTAAAAGGGCAGCCACAGCTGGGGGTGGTGGTCACTTGTAAATACACCAGCATCTTGGAGGCAGAATATGAGAGCTCAAGGTCAACCTGGCCTATCTGGGAAGATCCTGTCTCAGACAACAGACAAGCAAAACAGTACACAAAAAGTCACCACAAACAGGAAGCAAGGAACTACTTATTCTTTACCTAAGGTTTTTCTTGTACCGAGTTCTCTCTGCTCCAAAGCCCTTGTATTTTCCATCCTTTTCCTTCCCGTGTGGAAATCTCAATTTATAAAGTTTGCTAAGTAGTTTATGTCTCTCGCACTCTATTATTTCATATTCTCCTTTCTTTAATTTCTGCTATTCTTTTGCCAGACTCAGCACCACGGCTTCCTCCTTTCCAGTCTCTGTGTCCTCTTCTGTAGGTGTCTCCTCAGTTTCTGCATGCTGATGTATCTGCTATTGGAGAAACTATTGCAGCAATGACAGCTGGCGGGGAACAAGCAACAAAGACAGAGCCTCGCCTGTGGGACATGGTAGAGCAAGGCAGATATTGGAAGAATTCACATATTTTGCACTTAGCAATTTTAGTTTCACAGAAATGAAAAATAGAGGACTTTCATTATTTATTAAGGGGGTCCAATGGAGAACCTACATGTCCCCAGTTAGGAGTAGAAGAGTCCACACAGACCTTTAAAGGCCGAACTGTGGTGTCCTTTAAATAGGGTGTATCTATCACAAGAAGAGAAGGTCTCATGACCTCAGCATCCATTAGCTCTCCCTGACTGAATTTTAACACATGGTTCCACTACTGGGTTGGTGTTGACCATACCATCAACTACCTCACATTCTATGTATTCTTTCAACTTGGAAACTAATTTTGATGGTCTTTTAGGTGAACCTGTTGCTTTTAATGACCATCAGTAGGTCCCATATTCTTCGTGGAAAGAGAAGAATATTTAAATGTAACTAGAATAAGTCTTCACAAATTAGATCATTACTTCAGCAAAACATATTGAGTGTTTACTATGTTAGGTGTTGTAATTGGTTCTGGGTGTAGATCAGTGAATAGAAAATATACAGCCCGGCTCTTTGGAAGCCTAATGTTACTAAACAAGCCATAGTCACAAAGTGTTGGCGATTTAGAAAGTACCGAGGGCTAGTATAAACATGAATCCCAGGACACTTAGCTATTTCCTTTACTGAGGTCTTAAAATACGAAAGTATTAATTGATCCACAATGCTTTGTGTACAGTGCTCAGCTCAAACATTTCAGCGAAGTGCTATAATAGTTGTGGCTATCTTCAGTGGACAGAGCAGATCTGGGTTTCTTGAGTTCTAGAGTTTACATACCTTTGGAGACTCTCCTTTAGGGAAATAACAAACATAAAATGGATCCAGACGTTAGGCAGAAAATACAGCACAGAGACAGGAGTCAAGACCAACTGTGAGTAAAAGACTGAAATCCTGCAACTTTTCCATATAAGTATGGTTAGCAATCAAGTGAGGAGACCCTAAGGTTCAGCAGCATTAGCTTCAAAATCCCCCTTTTGACACCCTCCAGGTCATGTCACTAGCTCTTGGTCAGGCAGCCAAATTCATAGATGAGGCCCAGAAATAGGAAGAGAAATGCTTCTGATCTCTAGCGAGCATTGGGACCATTGTAATGTTTGTTAGTTCTAAACAGCACTGATTTAAAGTACATTATTTTTGTTCTTGTATGAGAATTTGTGCGGAGGGTTAGGAAGTACATTTTAGTTTAGTAACCACAAATTCATTCAAACAAAACATGCAGAGTCTCAGAGCCATGTGCTGGACTTCAAGCTCAGATGCCTGCAGAGCCTACAGGGGCAGTGTTGCTGAAGCCAACCCATGAAGAGCAGCCATTGCTCAGCCCTGATGACTTCCTGTGGTCCAGGAGGGGTGTCCATGTCGTCAGACTTGTCTTCAAAATGGAAACTGGAAACATGAGACTTTTTGCCAAAAATCTCCTGATTTTTAGACATTTGGCAATGAATCCAATAATTGTAAAAGATTGCTTCATTTCATCATACAAACCCCACACAGGTCAGGTTTTAAAATGATTTGATTATTGAGAGACCCACAGGGAAACACTGTAGGTCAAGGACAAAGTGTTGGGTCTGGAGAGATGGCTCAGTGGTTAAGAGCACTGACTGCTCTTCCAGAGGACCTAGGTTTGGCTCCCAGCTCCCACATAGCAGTTCACAACCATCTGTAACTCCAGTTTTCGGGGATCTGATGTCTCTTCTGGCCTCTACAGGCACCGGGCACAGCTGGTGCACAGACACATATATGGACAAACACACTCACACACACAAATGAAAATAAACAAATCCTTAAAAAAACCAACCAAGTGCCACACGAACACAGCATTTCTCCGATTTCATGTAATAGTATACCCTTTTCATGGGTGTAGAAACACATGGATTACCATTTCTAGAGAGTTTTTAAAATTTTTGCCCATTTTTGTTTGGGTTTATACATAATATATTATATATACATATATATGTGGAAATATGTATGCACAGTATGCACACATATACATATGTGGTGGTTTGAAAGAATATGGCCCCCAAAGTAAGTGGCACTATTAGAAGGCATGGCCTTGTTGGAGTAGGCATGGTCTTGTTGGAGTAAGTGTGTCACTGTAGAGGCAGGCTTTGAGGTGTCATACATGTTCAAACCACTCGCAGTGAGACAGTTCATTTCCTGTAGCCTTTGGATCAAGATGTAGGAATCTCAGCTCCAGCACCATATCTGCCTGCACGCTACCATGTCCCACCATGATGATAATGGACTAAGCTTCTGAAAGTATAAGCTGCCCCCTCAATGAAATATTTTCCTTTACGAGTTGCCATTGCCGGGTGGTGGTGGCGCATGCCTTTAATCCCAGCACTCTGGAGGCAGAGACAGGCAGATCTCTGTGAGTTCAAGGCCAGCCTGGTCTACAAAGCGAGTTCCAGGAAAGGCACAAAGCTACACAGAGAAACCCTGTCTCGAAAAACCAAAAAAAAAAAAAAA
>CABHPH010036515.1:0-40448 GCA_902168325.1 Peromyscus nudipes | reverse complement strand
TGTTTCTGTTGCTGTAGTTAAACCTCATGACCAGAAGCAACTTGAGGAAAGGGTTTACTTCATCTTGCAACTCACAGGACACACGCCATTACTAAGGGGAGTCAGGGCTGACACTCAAGGAAGGACCAGGAGCAGAGGCCGTGGAGGAACGCTGCTTCCTATCCTGCTCCTCATGGCTTGCTCAGCCTGCTTTCTTATTCAACTCAGGACAACCTGCCCAGGCATGCCACTGCCCACCGTGGGCTATGCCCTCTTCCCTCAGCAAGCAATCAAGAACATTCTTGACACGCTTGCCTGTGGGCTAATGTTACGGAGGGATTTTCTCAGTTGAGAGTCTTCCTTTCCATGTGAATTTAGCTTGTGTCAAGTTGACATGAAATTAGCCAAACATAAGCACTTACAAACATATATTTTCTTTATGGCTTGTGCTTTTAATGCCACTGACTTCATGGGAAATTATGGGTCAGTGGTGACGTCCCCCAAGATAGGAAGATGAAAGCAGGATCAAAGTGACAGCCCTCAGACTGCAGTCACTTGTGGTGGTTGAGCTGGCCGGATGCTCAACTGTTCAGGCTTACAGTGGAGGGGCTCCTCAGACTCTGGACAGCGTTCTGTTGTTTTAAGTGGTACTGGGATAACTTGTTTATCTTCCTTTCTTCTTCTTCTTTCTATGTTTCAGTCAAAAGACCAGCCCGATTATGGGATGTATTCTCGGATCTCCTCATCTCCTACCCACAGTCTCTATGTCTTTGTGAGAAACTTCGTGTGCAGAATTGGGGAGGATGCTGAGCTCTTCATGTCCCTCTATGACCCCAACAAGCAAAGGGTCATAAGGTCAGTGTGTTCAGTGGGTCCTGGCTTCTCTCCTATGGGAAGTTGGACTTGGCAGCGCACAGAGGATCTTTTCTTCCCACCATTCTTTGTGGAGTAATTCTTGCCAGAAAAGAAACTGAGCATCAATGAAGGTGTGGGAGAACTCCTTTGGAGGGTGTGGGAGTTGGATGGAAGTGCTATTTGCCCCCAGATTTGTTTTCTCAGTGGGTTTATGGTTATGATAATGTGTTTTGGTTACAAAAAATTACAAGATTCAGATAAATAGCAATGGGCAGAATAAAAGTACCTGTCTTTAAAATATGAGCTGAGAAATGAATGGTGAAAAATCTCAACCCTCCATAAAAGCTCATATCCCTGTTCTTCTGTTTGATTTTCCTCAACTCCAGTGAGGCTGCTAAACAGTCTTACCCCAGAGCCTGCTGCTTGCAAACTGTGAGCGTTGACCTCTCTGGGCCATTGCTTTCAGGCTTTAATGAGAAAAAGCGCAGGTGAATATGGGCACAGCATACCAATGGGCCATCATCGTGGCTCTGTGCCATTGACTGCTCTTGGGAATGGAGGAAGTGAAGGAATTTCTGGGTGTCTCAGCTCAAGGAGGGGAAATCCCTCTGGGAATCTTGAAGAAGATTGTCACCCCCGGCTCCATCCGCCTCCCCTGGGCTTCTGGCTCAGCCAATCCTTGCTGTCAGGTGATGCTTATCTGTTTCTATGCAGTGGGAGTTTTGGAGCAATGGTCCCTGTTTGATATATTAACATGGAGCTGGATTATGCTCTTTCCATGTTTATGGGAAAAATGACATTTTCCTAGTTCAATGTTGAGGTGATTAGAAGAAGTCATAGGCAGTGCCCAGTGAATAGTGGTGCTTTAGTTAACAGTGGTTCTAAACTGTTAACCACGGAGATGGTGAAACATGGCAGGGCTGCTCAGCTAGGATGACTGCACTGGCCGAGGTCTGTATTCAATCTCAGTTGATCCTAGAGTGAAATTTGGGTGAGAAGGTGAAACTTGAAGGGGTCAGAAAACATGCCCAAAGTCACACATGTTTATAAATGACAGAGCTGAAGCTTATACCCATGCCTACCTTACTTCAAAGACAAGTTATATTCCATTTAATATCGCCTCCCAGGTATGAGTTGTACCATATATTTTATGGTTACCACCAGAGTTTCAGCACCACTCCTGTGGAAAGCTAGACTTTATCATACATCTAAGTCCCTATCATTCACCTGGCTCAGTTTTAGTGGATGTGATGCTAGAACTAGGTACGTGATCACATCCGCTAGATACTAGAAATAAACTAGTTCCTGCTCCTTTAGGGCCCTTGAGTCATGTGTCACAGGCTCCTTGCTATCTCCTAAAAATTGCATTGGAGGCATTGGTGAAAAAGGGTCTTGCCAGCATTGTTCGGACCCCCGTGTCCCTTAGATATGTGACAACTTGCGTCTGCTTTGGTGAGGGTGCCTGGCCCCCCTGGCCCACTCAATGATGGATGGCCTCAGCCAGCTTTGTGGAGGGAGGCCATAGATCATAGAGATGGGCACTTTGCTCCCTGATGTATCACCCTGGATGATATGCTCTATGGGACGTGTCTGAGTGATGCCTTTGAGAGTGTCTGGGACACAGGGCAGCCCTTAGGAAGAGCAGAAAGGGGGGTGGGGGGCAAAAGCACCAAGATCATGAAAATGCAGAACAGGTGAAAACAAAGCCCAGAAGAGAGGCCTGGAATACCCTAGTGTTAGTCTGACTTGGCCTAGATGCTCTTTTTCTCAAAGTGAAATCTCCATTCCTACCCACTCTACCCACTCTTAGCCTGCTGTCCCAACCAGAAGTTAAGGCATCCTCTGTGGGGGCTTAGATGTGGCATGGAGACAGCTTGTCTGGTACTGATCTTCCCATGTCAGGACCATCTGTGGCCAGGTTCCCACGATCCCCAAAGAGATCTGGTTGGAAATTGAAAATACAATTTTGTAGGACAAAAACTAGTGGCCCGGTCCTGAGCTTCTGTCCCCTAGAGTTTAAGAGGATGGGACAATCCTTCCTCCTCCTCATCTGTGTCAGTGGCTCAACCCTTAAGATTCTATCATCAGCTCTTCTTGAGCAGGAATGGATGGGAGCAGTTCAGCCCTCTAAATTGCTTTTCTTATTTATGATTACATTTCTCTCTGAAGGAAATTGCTGGTACCTGCTGTTTAGATGTAGCAGGCTGGTCAGAAAGGGGATGGCTACATGTGATGAAAGGTACTGGACTGGACCCAGGCGCTTCAATAAGAGCAATCCATAAATAACCAAGGGGAATCATTTACATTTTTTGACAGAGCCTCCTTGGATAGTTTGCTATCAATTCCACTGAAAATTTTAGCTCTTACAAAAAAATTAAAAAAAAAATGAAATTGTATACTTAATTTTTTTTTTTTGGTTTTTCGAGACAGGGTTTCTCTGTGTAGCTTTGCGCCTTTCCTGGAGCTCACTTGGTAGCCCAGGCTGGCCTTGAACTCACAGAGATCCGCCTGGCTCTGCCTCCCGAGTGCTGGGATTAAAGGCGTGCGCCACCAACGCCCAGCTATATACTTAATTTGATTGTGTTTTGACTATTGGTTTATTGAAGGCTGGACCCCATGTGCTCTAGGTTCCATGTCCTTCTCTAGTTTTGTTCCAGCTACTCTGGTTAACATTGTGAGTAAGTCTGGCTGGCTGGAGTAGGCTTGTCGTCTCAGCTATCCTGAAGACTGAGGCAAAGGGATTGTGAGTTCAAGGCCACTCTGGGAAACCTGTTTCAAAATTAACAACAACAACAACAACAACAACAACAACAGGACTGAGGGTATAGCTCTGTAACTGAACACTTACCTGGCATGCACAAGCCCATGGCTTCAATTCCCACTGTTTTCAAAATAAGCAAAAACAAAAACAATAACCTAACAATAAAACTCCAAACAAACAAATACCATTCTGAGTTGTAGGAAGGTGTGTGTGTGTGTGTGTGTGTGTGTGTGTGTGAGAGAGAGAGAGAGAGAGAGAGAGAGAGAGAGAGAGAGAGAGAGAGAGAGAGAGAATCTAAGTAAGGCAGTTTTCTTTCACCTGACTGAATTCTTTTATGCTGCCTACTGGATTGAATTTAGTTATATTGTTATTTTAATTTTCTTACTTCAAACTAGTGGGCATTTATTTGGCACCAACTGTATGCTTCTGGATGGCATAGAACATCTAATGACTCAACTCAGCAAAGTGTACTATGCTTCTAAGTAACATTAGTACTGAGCCCTCCTCAGTCATTCTGGCCTGGTGGACCAGGTAGTCCTCACCACACAGGGTGTATGTGGTTGATGGCAAACGATGATGCCTGAGTCTTGTGGGATCTCTGAGTGATGGATTGTCACCATTCCCTCATAAAATTCTTCACTGAATTTCCATCACTTTAGAGTTTTCTTCAAAGTTTGTTTTATTTTACATGTATGTGTGTGCCTATTTGTTTCTTTGTTGTTGTTGTTTGTTTGTTTGTTTTATTTTTTCAAGACAGGGTTTCTCTGTGTAATGGTCCTGGCTGTCTTGGAACTCACTCTGTAGACCAGGCTAGCCTCGAACTCACTGAGATTTGCCTGCATCTGCCTCCCAAGTGCTGGGATTAAAGGCATGTGCCACCACTGCCTGGCATGTATGTGCCTATTTGTATGCACACCACATTTGTGAAGATGCCTGCAGAGTCCAGATGAGGGTGTCAGATACCCTGGAACTGGAGTTACATGCCAATGTGAGCTTCTACATGTGGGTGCTGAGAACCAAACCTGAGTCCTTTTCAAGAACAGCAAGTACTCATAAACCCTGATCCATCTCTCCAGCCCCCTCCACTAGTTTTAAGATAGAGTCAAAATCCAAAATGATCTACAAGGCCCATTTACTCTGGTTCTCTTTATAATTTTTCCATACCATTTAACTCATAAAGCTCTTTCTTAGACTCCTTCTATGACTTTTGCATACAACTTCACCTCACCTGAAACCTTTTCTAGTCCATGCTCAATGTGATTACATGTGTTTTCCTTAGCAAAGATGTCTGTAACCACCCAGACTAGGGCAAGACTTTTCAATGTGCGTTCTTATAACATCTTGAATGTTACAGCACACTTGAATATCATTATTACGTGGTTGGCAAATAACATTAGAATAGTTTATTTAAATGTATCAAAGGTAACAGCTGTACAGTCCATCACAGTAAGACGTTCTCTCAGAATGTAGAAACAGTTGTACATTCAAAGGATAACTTCAAAAATCCAAATCCCGGCTCAGTCTCAGAGAGAGAGCAGACTGGAAAGGGAGAAGTGCTCTTGGTGTTCTGTTGAGTCTGCTAAAATCCTTTCCTTTCTCATCTCTGACTTTGTCAATAACCTCTACAGAGTATGGAGCTGCTCGGCAAAAATATTAGGCAGCTGTGCCAGAAAGTTCTTAGTAGTTGGGGAGAAAAGGTGTGCATGGATACACATATGTTCATAATTCTTCCCCCGCTTAATGTCTGTCTCCCAACATAACTTACCCTTCAGAGGAAAAGATCTTTCTCAAACACTGCCCCGTCTCCAGTAGCCACTACACTACGGTGCTGAAAATGCAGCTGATGCTCATGGGTATCTTTGAATGGATGCCCCACCTGTAACAGGCTGCTACTCTTCCCCCACAGTGAGAACTACCTGGTGCGATGGGGCAGCAAAGGATTCCCAAAGGAGATTGAGATGCTCAATAACCTGAAGGTGGTCTTCACGGTGAGTGTGCATTCTCTGTTCACTGTGCTCTACACACCCAATGATCTGGCCTTGGGAAAGAGGCTGGTTGGGCATTGATCAGGATGGAGCAGAGGCCCCATGCAGAGCTGTGTTCTGGGCTTTATATAGGGATTCATTGCTCATGGAGTCATTATGTGTCCTGAAGATGTCACTGGGAAGATGGGTCTTCTCCTTTGCTCTTTCCCCTTCCTATCCTTCTCACTCCCTTACACACTGACAACACAGTGCCGTGTAAGCAAGTGTGGCTCCCTGATCAGCAACGGCTAGGTGACCAGGGCACAGAAGCTACTATTTTTGATTTTCTAGTTAATTCACAGTAAATCTAATTTTCTTTCTTTGGTTCAGGCCTTTCTGAGAACACTTCTAAAATACATCAGGAAAAAAATTAGGATCTTTCAAGAACATTGGCTGCCTTAGTCAGCTGGACATTCTGAATATCATTAAGCCACAGGTAGCTAAGGACCTGGCAAGTCCTTAGGACCATCCTTCCAAATACTAATACTTAATAAACATGACTTATATGTAGAAGGATAAAATCAATTGTTATTTGGATGGGTTATTTCTATCTGCATGTACACCTTTATGCCAGAAGAAGGCATCAGATCTCATTATAGATGGTTGTGAGCCACCCTGTGGTTGCTGGGAATTGAACTCAGGACCTCTGGAAGAGGAGCCAGTGCTCTTAACCTCTGAGCCATTTCTTCAGCCTGGATGGGTTATTTCTGAGAGTGAACTTGACCCTTTAGCTCTGAGTAGTGAACAGAATGAGACAAGGGTTGTAATTTCAAGCAGAGACCTCTCTCTCCTGTCCATTCTTCACTAAGGATACAAGCACTGTCTGCAAGCTCCTTTGGGGAGAATGCTACATGCCTTTCTGCTCAGTTGCCTGCATTAGACAGGGAAATTATGGAGGAGGAGCTGGGATGGGCTTTGGCATTGACCAAACTGATGAGTTGGATCCAGAAGTGACCGACATGCTAGATTAACCTACCTTGCTCTACAATAATTTTCTTGTTACAGCCCATTAAGTGTAGTGTCTTATGTTACATTGTGATTAGATTGGGGTATAGTTGATTTATTTTGTTTGTTATTTCCTGAAAAAATAGGCCAGAGGCATGGAGTGAGATCATAGGTCCTAATTGCTTAGACAGAGTTTTCTTGGCATATACAAATGTGCTTCAATCTTGTATATCTGTACTAGTTAGAAGGAGGAGCCTATTTATTTGCTTGATAAATAGGAGATTCCCACAGGGCTTCGTGATTAAACTGGAGACATATGTTTCATGAGATGGGGGAGGACAGGGAATCAATCAGTGCTTTGCTGTGCAGAGGACCAATCCGTGATATGAGCGTGAAGGAAAGGGCATGGGCAAGTTTGTGGCACACAGGATTAGTGAGAATGGGAGTCTGGTGTCACAGAATTCTGTGGTGCCACACCTCTGCTCCGCAGAACAAGTGAACTTGAGACCTTCAGTTGATTGGTTGGACAGACTGATGCTTCCCTCGCTTGAGATGATTGACAGCTTCATTTGGGAATCTGAAAGGTCGCGGTGTTCTTGTGTTTTGTATGGATTCAAGAGCCACATGTAAGCTCAGGGCCTGCTGCTAGGGTACAGCAGCAAGCAAGCTGATGAAGCCTCTGCTTTCTGGTCTACTAGTGGGGGTCCTGAAATAATCATAAATTATTAATAATAATTGACATCAAATTAATTCATTTTTTATTAGTTTTATAAAAAACCCTTATGCTTTGGTCTTACAAAATTCCAACATTTGGGGGGGAAACCCAACAATAGAACTTAGAACAAGCATCGTCTGCTGAAATAACCAGGTCATCAGCATGCCTTTCCCTTCCCAGTCCCCTTTCCTCTGCTTCAGACTGCAGGAAAGTAGATTTTTAAAATTAATTAATGAATTAACATAAAATAAAATTTATTAACATAAAATAAATAATAAATAAATGTGTAAATACACAACAGCAATGTCAGAAAGCAATCCAAAGGCAATTAAAACAGGGTGACATGATGTTGTATGACTGCGAGCCACTTTCAACTGGGTGTCACAGTGATGTTTACTTAAGATGGACATGAGCTGTGGCACTAATTGGCCTTCTTTCTCTACTCTCTGGATGCTTGCTCTCTCTGGTCTCCTATTTGAGGTCAGGGTTGTGGTTCCTTGGGCCTGAGAAGCGGGCGTATGGGTCTGGCTGGCTGATGGCTGATGTCTCCTCCATCTGCTTCCTAAGAATTTCCCCTCCTTGGCCTGCAGTAGGAAAATGGGGTGTACCATGAGGCCTCCTACACCTTAGCCCAGTCTGAAGCTCCGGGAGAGAGGACCGAGGAGGAAAGGCATGCTGATGCACCTGTTGTTACAGCGAGCGATGCTTATTTTAAGTTTTATTGTTCGGCTTTCCCCCAAATGTTAAAACTTTGTGAGACCAGAGTAGAAGGGACTGGGATGGGGCAGGCTTAGACTGGAGCCTCCACTCTCAGTAAGGATTGCTATTTACACACCACCCCAAGAATTCCACCTGAGCTGTGAAGTGTGTGTTCAGGCAGTTTCACTGTGGTGTATAGAATATTCAGATTCTCTAGAGCCAGGGGTCCTCCCAAGCAGCTCTTAAAGAACTGTATTTCCCTTGAGGACAAGTGACATCTTTTCTTGGAGTATGGGGAGAGGGGATGCTGTCTCAGAATGTGACAAGTGTATCTAGTGTATTAGTCTGACAGTGCTGCTGTAACAAAGATTCATGGATTGGCTGACTTAACAGACATTTATTTATTATTCTCCGAGTTCTGGAGACTAGACATCTGGCAACAATGTGTTGGTAGAGTTGGTTTGTCTGAGGGCAGTCTCTGATTTGTAGACAGCACCCTTCTTCCTTTTTCCTGGTTGTGTGTGCATGGATGCATGTGAGCGTGTGTGTGTGTGTGTGTGTGTGTGTGTTTGTGTGTCTCCTAGTCTCCTCTGCTTGTGAAAACAGGTATCACAGTGGATTAACCCACTCTAATGACCCTGTTTTAACCACCTTATCTCTTCAAAGGCTGATTTTTAAATGTAGTCATGCTCTGAGGTACTGAGGTCAGGACTTCAGAGCAGGAATTGTGTGTTGGCAGAAACCTTTCAGGTGTCAAGGCCCCAGAGGCTCCTAAATGTCTCCCAGAGACACAAGTCTAAATATTTCAAAAATATAAAAAGAAAATCTTCATATAGGGGAGAAGTAATTAAGAATGGAGTGTATTATAAATGACTGAGGACAGAGATGTTAAGGATGGAGAGAACTTGATCATACAGAGGAATAAGAGGCAGGCATTTGGGCTGGAGGTGTGTTTAAAAGGAAAGATCGAGAGAGAGAGAGAGAGAGAGAGAGAGAGAGAGAGAGAGAGAGAGAGAGTATTGTCTATCTCCAGAGCAATAAAGCAATCTTTGTGGATAAAAATAGAGAGAATAGTGAGGAATCAGCTGGCGAGGACAGCTGGCTGTATTATGTCTAGCCCTTTCATGTCAACTTGGAGAGATGAGCACTAATGGGGCAGGAAACAGGGAGCTGTTGAAGTTGTTGGGGGATGAGACATTTAAAAAAATAGTCAGCATGGCTTCCAAAGACGAGTACCCAGGAGGTTCTAGAGAGGAATGGTTGGAGGAGTCCTGCAGGTCCTTCGGGGCCAGGCTGGGTGCAGGTGCGGCAGGCTTTCTCAGGTTACCCTTGTTCTTCTGCCTCTCTTTCTCCCTGCCCATCGGGGTGACCCCAGGGATGGAGGAGCCGTTGTCCACTCTGCCAGTTGGTGAAAGGAGGTTTCCTTAGTGACTGGGGTTTCAGGAACAATCTAGAAGATAGGTGCTTGAATCTGTGAGGAAGCAAGACAGCTGGAAACTCAGAACTTCTAGAGTACAGTTTGGAGCAGAATTCCTCCTTTTGTAGGAAAACTCAGATTTTGATATGAAGGCCTTAATGTTCATAGCCTATAGATGTTATGGAAGGGAACCTCATTCACTGAAGTCAACTGAGGAGGTTCATACTTTCATAGCAACATTGAGACTAGTGTTTGACCAGTTATACATCGTAGCACATGAAATTTAACCAGCCAGGTTCCTTTTAGGGAGATGTGGGCCATGTCAGGGCCTTGCCTTATACCCAGAGACTCTCTCCTCTGCATTCCCTTCTTCTCATACCACTCACAGTGACAGACTGGGGCTGGCTGCTCTGCCTGGGTCCTGGCTCTGATGCGAGCTGGTAGCTTGTTCCCTGTGCATATGCTCACAAGAGAATTAACTCAGAGGGTAAGCTGCTCCCCAGCAAGAGTAGGCCCAGGGTTGACTGTCTAAGCCAACATAATAGCATGTACATCTTGCTGTTTCTGGCCTAGCTCAACCTCGCTGGCAGGGAGCCCCATGAAGATAGGTCATCTAAATACACTGCAGTAGGGTGCTGAGGTGCTCAGGGCATGCATGCCTCTGTGATGCTGCTTCAGTTACTAATTTTGATCCCAGGGTCACCAAGGACCAAAGTCATGATCCAGAGGGAGTGTTCTTATAAGGGAAAGGGGGATGCAAAAATAGCATTATCTTAGAGGTACTTGAGAGAACTGCCAGGGGTCAGATGAGATGATACAGGATGGAATCTTGAGAATCCTGCCACTCAGGGTCTGGACTGGGTCCTTATCTGTCCAAAGGGTGTGGTGACTTCAGTTTCTACCTTTCTAATGGTGACATTACAGTGGTAAACACACTCCTTAGAAATGACCACTGCTTTGTTCCTATTTTACTTGTTTTTATAAACACACGATTGTAACTGTTTTCTTTCCTGTCCTTACAGGATCTTGGAAACAAAGACCTCAACAGGGATAAGATTTACTTGATTTGCCAAATAGTCCGAATCGGGAAGATGGATCTTAAGGATACTAATACCAAGAAGTGCACTCAGGGGCTGAGGAGGCCCTTTGGGGTGGCAGGTGATGACTGATGCTGGCAGTTAAATTTTATTGTAGCACACGTTTTATATGGCTGAATTTAAAAGATTATTTCTACACCTCCACCCCTGCAAAATCTGGGCCGAGCAGCCTTATAACTACATTTGTGGCGGCTAACTGAAGTCACTGGTGACTGAGTCCAGATTTATGATAAGCTCAGCGAATAATGTGGTCCTAAAGGTCTGGCTCAGAGCACCCAGGAGCTCGGCACAGTCTGAGCAGTTGGCGCCTCGGCTCCCTAGCGCTTGTGGAAAAGGAAGAACAATACGGTCTGGATCTAATTATGGGGAGCAAATCATTTTGAAGAAAAAAAATATCCAGGCTAGGAAATGCAGTTACGCAGAGTGAGTCATGCCATCCATCTGAATTCCAGATGAGAACGGACATTCAGAGAGGGAGGGCACCGCAGGGTCCTTGCGTGCTGCTTGCCGCCGGGAGCCACACAGCTCCACCTTTCCCCTGGCGCTAGCTGTGAGCACCCCCGAAGCTTCATCATGCCTGCCCTACTTTTGTGGTTTATGTGCTATTTAGTTATTAGTGGAAGGCACTATTATTTACTTAATATATTTTCTTTTATAATTAACCTACTTTATTTCAACTAAAGTATATTTTTCTCAAAAGACAATTTAAATACCTATGACATGGCAATTGGATATACCAGTATTTTTCTTATTATTAAAAAATAAATTTGGGGGGCTGGAGGGATGGCTCAGCGGTTAAGAGTGCTTGCTGCTGCTCTTCCAGAGGACCAGAGTTCAGTTCCCAGCACCCACATCTGACAGCTCAAAATCACCTGTAACTCCAGCTCCAGGGTAACTGATGCCTTCAGACCTCTGCACACACTCCTAAACACATGTACATTCACACACAGATATACACATATGAATAAATACTAAAACAAATATTTCAAAATAATAAAATAAAATATAAGTTTTAAATCATGAACCCTTTCCAATTCCTGCATCTCATCCATTTGTCACCTTGGGAGACTCTTCTTTCTGCCGTCACATGTCCCCTGGCTTTCCAGCCATCCTAGATACACTTGTCTAATGGCTATGAAGTCAGTTGGCAAGGCTCAAGGGTTCAACAATTCTGTGCATGTGCCATGAGCATGGGCATGAGCAGAGGGTATTTCACTGGATGCTCAGATCCTACAGGGAGTCCCTGCCTGTGGGCTTTGTGGGTACAGAAGAGATTCAGTATACACATCCAACAAGAGCCTTGCTGCTCAACTCTGTTGCCACTGAGCTAACCATTTCCTTTGCCCTCTGCTACACTCTGGGACCCTCCCTCCAATGCTTTCTCCCTTCTCCCCTGTCTTATTGTAACCCACCCCTCTCATCACCCCTGCCTGACTTAACCACTAGTTCACTTCCTTTGTCTTTGTAGTTATGGACATCACTGACATCATCAAGGGTAAAGCAGAGAGTGATGAAGAAAAGCAGCATTTTATTCCTTTTCACCCGTAAGTCATTCCTGGGTCTCTCCAAGCTGCCCAGCCCAGGCTCTCTGCAGCCCTGGGTGAGCTGGTTCCTGACCCTTAGTAAGGGGGTAGGCGGGCAGGGCCTCCCTAGAGAGAGCGCATCCTGACATGCTACCACCAATCCAGGGACTTTATTGCAGCCCTGGGAAGAGTGCCAGGCATGGGGGTGAAGTGGTGACAAGGTCAATGTGACCTGCTTTCCTGGAGCTTATGTTTCAGATGGGCAATTAAGCAGATAATCAACCAAAGCTTAAGTCCTTAATTATAAGTGTAACAGGGGCCACAGAGCTGTGAAGGAGCAGCCTGTTGGGAGCCCCTTCATAGAAGCCACACATATATCTGTGACAGGAGAGGCAGGGACGACAAAGAAGGTAATTATCTTTTCCCTGCTTGAAAATGACTCCACGTTGAGAGCAATGTCAAGATTAAGCACCCCCAAAGATCTCCCGGTAACCCGGCCAGTGACTCTAGCCAAGGCAAGTGATTAGGTCCCTGGAACAACTGAGTTCTTGTCACCTTCCAGAGAAGACATTCATGTCAAAGACTGGGGAATCTTTTCTGTCACGTGAATCCCTGCGACTTGTAGCATTCATTGGTTTTCCTCAAGTTTCAGAGCCATGCTGTTTGAGAAGAGGGCACTGTGTTCTCTGAGCTGACACAGGCAGGCTGACTTTGCCCCTAAGTACCACTGGGGAGCTCCCTATGGCAATGTGGGACATGAGATGGAAACCCCATGGGAGTACTGCATGAACATTTGTGCTCTCTTGTCCTTTCTAGGGTCTCAGCTGAGAACGATTTCCTTCATAGCCTTCTGGGCAAAGTCACAGCTTCCAAGGGAGACAGTGGAGGACAAGGTATGGCATCATCATGCAGAGTACAAGTATGCTGAGCTCACTGCAGCCCGGGGCCTCTGATACATCAGTAAATGGATCCAAGTCCTGGATCCAGACAATACACTGGGAAACCTAAGAGCATGTGGTCTATAGCAATACAGACCACTCACTGAAGCATGGGGCGGGCGTTTCCTTCCTGCCTAATGAAGAAAGGAGCTGCTAGCTCCTGTGTGCCAGGCACTTTATGTTACACATTTGATTTCATCCTTCCCCAAATCTGTGAGACAGACGACTGGTATCCTATGTGCTTTAAGATGGGGGTAATTATCAGAGGCTGACATGGCTGTAACCAGCCATGTTAACTGTACAGCCCCAGGGGGCTGGATTGCTGCATCTGTGAGTGTGTCTGTTATTTTGGTAGTCTCCTGCAGGAGGCATGGGAGAGAGGCGGTGAGAGGGCAGGTGCTGTAGAGATGTGAGTGTTCATGGCGAGTGTTCCCTTCCAGGCCTGTGGGTGACCATGAAGATGCTGGTGGGTGACATCATTCAGATCCGCAAAGACTATCCGCACTTAGTGGACAGGACCACTGTGGTGGCCCGGAAGCTGGGCTTCCCAGAGATCATCATGCCAGGTGGGACACAGCTGCAGTGGACCTTCCTCAGGGGCAGGGACAGTAGCAGGGGTGAGGAGTCGAGCTTGTGTAATTCATTATCTTCTTCTTGAGAGTCAACTTTACTTCGTCCTGCCTGAACGAAACCACCCAAAACAACTTTTTCATGTACTTCTCTGCATTCTCGAAGTAAACACAAACATGGACATATGTAGACATATACTCCCTCCCAGTCATACTTTACAGACATGAGCTTTATTTAACAGGCGTTTCATGGAGCTACCCAACTTGCTTGTCATTCAGTACCTCAGCATGGATGGTATCTTTATTTTACTATACACAGCAATCCTATTCTATCTGTCGTCACTCTCTTGAATTTTAGTAACATGTTCGAACAGCAGAGAAGGTGTTCAGTGGCTCAGAGTCCCTCAAGTCTTTCTGTGCAGCTCTAACCAGCGCTGTTAATACATTCAAGCTGTGCGCACAGGCGTCTCAACAGGAAGACCCTATGATGACACTCTTCCGATATGCCCTCTGGACTTCAGCCTCACTCTTAGGCTACAACCTGCATCGCCCCCTCTGACTCATCTGTTTCTCTCCTGTAGTTGAAGGTGGTCCAGGCTGGGGCTGGTCCTGTGATTTACTCATAGCTGCTCTACTCGAGATCTCTCCCAATTTCTACTTTACACTTCCTTCCTGGAAACCCTGTGCTTCTTGCCCTTCCCCCTTGGGCTCTGTGGTACACGGGAAATCCCTGAACCTTACTTTTGTGCAACAAAAAAGCGTACGGATACTCAAGAACATTCTGGTTGTGGGCCAAGATCGTTTCACTTGGAGCTTCCCTTCACTTCCCAGAAGGTGTCACTAGAGGATGGAAATTAAACGATTTGAACGGCGACAACATGGCCAATTTGGACCACCCTATGTCGCTTTCTGTTGCTGGTTTTTCTAGCATTCCTACTCTTGCTGCCTACGTCTCCAGCCCTCCTGCCAGGTTAAAAATGCCCTTTCTAAACTGCCCTGATTTTAATTTTATTGATGGTCCTTCTTCCTCCTCCTCCCCTCCACTTCTGTGGTTAGCCGGTGTCGGACTCTAACTCTTCTCTTCTCTCCGTCCTCAGGGGATGTCAGGAATGACATCTACATCACTCTCTTACAAGGTGACTTTGACAAGTACAACAAGACTACGCAGCGGAACGTGGAAGTGATTATGTGTGTGTGCACAGAAGATGGCAAAGTACTACCTGTAAGGGACTCCGTGACAGGACCTGGGCTGGGGAACTGATCATAAACATCTGTTCTCTAAAGGATCAGAATTTTAGGGAAGATGATGAGTCACATGATCCATCGACACCTTGTAGCTTGCTTAGCACAGTGTTCTATGGTCTAACAAGACCTCATGTTCCTTAGTCTTTCACCTAAGGATTCTTCAATATATACTTCTCCATTCTCCTCCCCCGCTCCCCCCCTCTGTGTGTGTGTGTGTGTGTGTGTGTGTGTGTGTGTGTATGCTCATGCTTGTTTATAGGTTATCTTTTTGCAGTTAAAATGTTTTCACTGAAACCCGAGCTAGTTTATTCAGGCAAAATCCATGGTAAAGATCAATACAGAGCCCTGGGCTGGTGTGGAGGCTCAGAATGTCTTCAAAGCAGACATTCTCAGCACTTAATCCAACTCCCCAGCGCTCAGCCAGAAATTTGGGTGGAAAGTCTGACTCGCAAATTGGTCTCCAGAGGGTTAGCAGCATGCGTTCAAGAAGGCAAAGCACACGGTTATATTTACACAGCATATGTCCTGTGCGATCTCTGTCATGTGTGTTTATATCTATTTGCTTATGTTTCCTTTAAGAGTGTCGGCAGCTGTGTCCAGTGTGTGGGAGGGTTTTGCTTCTGAATTCTTCCTCTCAGAACGCTTAGCTGAAAATGAGATCAGCTCTCAGCAGAAGTTACAGCGTGGGCAAACATCCCTCCTAGGCCACCTATAAGGAATCAGACAGCAGAGGAAGAAGGGGTGTGTAGATAGATGGGTGAGCCACCAGTCCTAGCTCTGGGGCCTGGAGCTCAGGCCTGGTACTGGCACCTTCTGTCTAAGTATGGTTAGCAGCACCGTGAGGATAATAGTCTCTGTGTCAGGCTGGGTAGTGGCAGGATGCCCATTATCACCTCAGGTCTACAAAGGAAGAACAGAAACTCCTGTGGAGGAAAACGGGCCTTAGGTCCCGCAGTTCACAGTGGCAAGGATGGGGATTGACCCCAGCTTCCTCATTACAGTGCCTAGACATTCAGAAAAGTCTCCAACTTAATTCCAATTTCAAATCGAAGCTTCTGGCTGCTTCAACAAAAACCCTGGGAAGGCTCAGTATCAGTTTTAAATGTAAAGAAGGTTTTGCAACTGTCCTTTTGTTCTTAAAATCACTCCAGTTAATTAATATCTGCTTGAGAAAAACACTAGCATCTGCCTCATCGCTCTTTTGTTGGATACTAACACTTTTTTGAACAATAAAACAAGTGAGACACACTTGGCTTGAAAGAACCCAAAGGAAGATGGGAGGGTCTTATCTGGAAGGACAATTTGCATTTTGTGAATGTGGAGATCCTTGCCTTGAAGTTATTTTTGCCCAGTTACCCGTCCAGAGACCTTTTAAACCTCAGCCTCGTTGTTAAGATATTGGTATCACTTGCCTTCCACACTGGCAAAGGGCCAATAGAAGGGACAGTTCACGGGTAAACTGACATCTTGCCTTGTGTCTGATCTGTTCTTCTGTGTACCCTTGTCACTCTTTAAGCCAGACCTGGGGTGACAGACACACTTACTGCAGACAAGCGTGTGGGAATCCGGAGGCTGAGGAGAAAGGGTGACCGTGTGGCATGCTGATAATTTGCAGTTTCATATATTAGTGTAGTTCTGGGGGAGTTCAGTTGACTGACTATTGAAAATTGCTGAGGAAGCCCGTGGGAGGCTTTGCTTTCCCTATTTACAGAAATGAATATTACCGCCTAATTAAGTGTCATGCAGCACATTCAAATGGCCCTGAGCTGCATTGGTGGAAATGTCCCTCTGAAAATGGCTACTTCTCTCCAGCCGTTTTGACAGAACAGACCCAGTAGCAAGTAGCAAGCATACCCCAGGCCCCACTTGGGATCTCAAGGACCTTGCTTTGGTGGGGTTATAGCAGAAAAGCTAATGGGATGGTGAGTTCTAGGGTCAGAAATCCAGGATCCAAATGCCCACTATCCATCCTATTATCCCTATGATCTTACATAGCTTCTTTTATCCTTAAAAACAGGAGATACAATCTCTTCTTGTGGTGCTGCAAGTTAAACAGGAGAGTAGATACAAGAAAAGGTACACACTCGATACCAGGTAACAGGAGAGCAGGATGCAGAGATGGCTGATCATGGGTGAAGGAAACTTTAGGAGGGAATTGAGGGGGTCAAATAGGCAACCCAGCCTGAAGATAGTTTCCAGAAATGCTGCCAGACCAAGCAGGTAGAGGCAGGGGACAATGTGACAATATGATGAAAACCATGACTGTGGACCAGGCAGCCAGGCTGAAAGCCCAGAACATGCTGTGTTAGCAAAAGGACCTTGGATTGATTCTGCACCCAGGAGTCTAGAGTAGCCCCGAATGGGGCCAGGGATGGCACCTTACTCCTGTCAATATCAGATGAGGTCATCTACATAATAGGTATCCATTACTTTGGTCATTATTATCAGGAAGGCATTGTGAGTACCAGCCCTGATTCCACCTGTGGGTGTTAATTGGCATTTTCCCACTGTGTGGTCTTGTCAGCTTACAGCACACTCTCAAATCTAGGGTCCAACCCTCAGATTCCTGCAAAGAATTCTGAGCATGTGTTAGGACCCTGGATTCTCCTGATGAGAAACCACTTTTCAAGGTCAGGCCTGCATTAAAGCCTCCAGGCTTCCTGATGCCCACTCAGATTTTCCACTGAAGTTGTTGACACTGGCTGGAGGCTCTTATGATTAGGTGAGGGCCATGGGAAGGGGAATATGAAGAATAAATCTTACTGAGACATATGCACTTATGTATCATCCCTAAAAATGGGCTCAGTGCCTAATCAGAGTGCTTTCTTTCTCTAAAAAAATTTAAAAAATTATTCATTGAGATTTTCATACAGGAATACAATGTGGTTTGATTAAGTCTACTCCATCTATCTCCCCTCAACTCCTAGATGCTCTTCATCACATCATCCTCTAAACTTTATGCACTCCTTATGTTTCTAACCACAGAGTTCGTTTGATGCTACAGGGCCATCCATTGGAGCACGGGCAACCTATCTGGTTCATCATCCTTGAAGAAATGCCCTCTCACAGGAGCCATCACTTGGCAAAGCTCTTCAGCAAGGGGTGGGCTCTGTGAGTCCTCCCTAGGGTGCTCCCTTGACACCTGCGATATTCGCTTTCTCTGAAGTGTGGAGGTTGAGACAAGGACAGTCTCCAGCATTCTCAGAATAGCAGCGAGGCCTTTTTCTCCGGCATTAGGACATAAAGAGTCGTGAGCAAGAGAGTTTTGTGATATCCAGTTGTTGTCTATGAGGTCGTTTCTATTTCACCGGAGAAATATCTATGTTTTTGGATTTTATAGGCTACATGAGAGTCACTGAGGCTACAGAAACTGTGTGCCCTTAAATGTCACCAGGATAAATCTCTCCAGGCTGGAAGGCACGCCAGCTGTGGGACGCTGCACAGGGGCTAGTGGGCCTGCGGTGTTGTTCCAGCTCTGCCACTCAGAGCCTCAGTTTACCCAGCTGTGGAATGGTTATAACAGAAGAGGTCATCAGCGTGAGGTTTGACTTGAGTTGGGTGGCATGTAGTAAGGACTGAGCATGGTGCAGAGTCCCCCCTAAGGAGCAGAAACCTTTAGGAAGCACATTTCAGCTTACTGCTTCCAGAAGCTCTGCGAGGCTTCCTCCTGTCATGAACAGTGTCTTCCTTCACTTCCAGTTCATGGATATCTCTGTTCTACAGAAGGGGTGTTCCAGTAGGGTTCTGTGTCCTATTTGAAAATGGATTTTGTCAGAGGTACCATCCTTCAGCCCTGAAGCTGCCTTAGTCACTGTTCTATTGCTGTGAAGAGACACCATGACCAAGACAACTTACAAAAGAAAGCATTTAATCGTGGGTTTGCTTATGGTTGCAGAGGGTTAGAGTCTGACTGTTATCCTTATGGTGGGAGCATGTCAGTAGACAGGCAGGCTAAGAGCTTACATCTGATTCAAGAAGCAGGG
The DNA here is from genome assembly GCA_902168325.1 of Peromyscus nudipes. Lineage (NCBI taxonomy): Eukaryota > Metazoa > Chordata > Mammalia > Rodentia > Cricetidae > Peromyscus > Peromyscus nudipes. Next base: position 21,698 of record CABHPH010036515.1, on the reverse strand, counting down.
AGAGGGAGAGGGAGAGGGAGAGGGAGAGGGAGAGGGAGAGGGAGAGGGAGAGAGAGAGAGAGAGAGAGAGAGAGAGAGAGAGAGTCTGGGCCTGGCATGGGCTTTTAAAACCTCAACATCCACCCCCAGTGACACACCTCCTTCAACAAGGCCACACCTCCTAATTCTTCTCAAACAGTTCCACAAACTGCAGACCAAGCATTAAAATATAGGAGCCTGTAGGGGCCATTCTCATTCAAACCCCCACAGAAGCTGAACTTATTTCTTGCTGGTATCTTGGCAAGTAGAAAGAGCCTTCCGGTGTCAGCGGAAGGTCCTCTTTCTCACAGTGTAGTATTCTTTCCCACAGAAGACCAGTCTGTGGCCAGCTTTGGTGACTCAGTCTGGTCAAGGGTCTATTGGAGCATCCCATGGGATCTGGTGAGAGGCCTGCCCTCACCCAACAGAAAATTTCCCAGAGTGACTCAACTGATAGTTTCAGAGATTGCTACCCCAAAACCAATCATCATGTTCCTGAGAGTCTGGAGACTCGAGGTTAAAGATTGAAAAATGGGGCATGCAAACCACACTTTGGCCCCTGATCTTGGCTTGGATATTGTGCTGAGGCCCCAAGTGATTTAATGAACACAGAGAGGTTGGAGGAGGAGAGTTAGGGACGGGGAAGGAATGAGAGTTAGGAGCTGATCACTTAGCTCCTTTCTGAAGAATTGAAGGTGATTTTTTTTCTAACGGCAAAGAACAAATACGCTGACAAGCATATTCTGTGTTCCCTACTCAGAACTCTCTCCCCATATTTCCACACAAAGTAAGCTTAGAATGCTTGACTGTCTTCGCCTCCAAGGAAACTTTCCTGATTCCTCAGCTGTGCTTAAATATCCTTCCTGTAATCTGTCTGTCTGTCTGTCTGTCTGTCCATGCACCTGCTATCATATCCCATTGTCAAAATGACTGGTGAGCTTGCCTGAGCTCTTACCCACAAAGTTCATATCACATCCAGTCCTCTGGAGCTTGGCCTAGGTATGGTCCCAGAGAATGCTCATCTGTGCTTCCCTGAATCACCCTCCCTCAGCCTCTCACCCCACACTTGTTCTCCAGATCAGTCACGCAGGTGTCTCTCTGAAGCTGCTGCCATCTCCTGATGCCCAGTAAGCACATACCCACTGTGGTGTATTAGCTTTGGGAGTCCATCAGAAGGGGGTTACTGCATGTAAACATTATGAACATTCACTTTCAGGCAACAGACAGGATTTAGTAAGACTGGCAGCACACAGTAACTCCAAGGCTGGTTATGGTTACCATTTACAACAAGGCTGCCATGTCAGTGCCTGGCGGGCTCCAGTTCATTTCAGAAGAGAAGTAATAGAATTTCTGTAGTTAAGCAGCTGTCACTCCCAGGCTGGGGATGACAGTGGAGAAATCCGTAATGTAAAAGGGCTGTTGGTATAGGAGCCTGGCAGAAGGGCTAGAGAAGGTGAAGCTGTTCTTTCATCCTAAGATTAGCCTTGTCCTTGGGGCCAAAACTACCCAAGCTCAGATAACGGCAATATTATTGTTTTTTTCTCTCCATTTTTGTCTTGGTCAGAATGCAATTTGTGTGGGAGCTGGGGACAAGCCCATGAACGAGTATCACTCAGTGGTGTACTATCAAGTCAAACAGCCACGTTGGATGGAAACAGTCAAGGTAATAATGACATTAACAGTAACAATGGCAGTGAGTGTATACTTAATTTTTCGGTAAGTTGGGCACAGTGTTGGGTTTTGTTTAAGTGATCCACTTATTGCTTACAATCACCCTGTGAGTTTGTATTCTATGTCCCTCATTTTACAGATGAGGAACCTGGTACAGAACGAGTGAGAAGCTTATCCACAACCCCACTGTCACTGTGTGTTCAAGCTAGGGTTGCAACCTGAGCAGAGCTCAAGGTTCATGCCCTTCTCTGCTAGTGGAGAGGTTAGGGGGTGGGCTGGGGCCATTAGCATTCTGCCTTCCTTTTAGGAGTTCAGTCTTACAAGTAGAGCAAGAGCAGATCCTTAGAGGCCCAGGGTTCATACTTCAGCTCTACCGCCCCTTCACCAGGGGCAAGTCGTTCAAGCACTCTGTGCATTTGTTTCCTCCTGTGTAAAATGGGAGTAACATGATAACTGTGTAGAAGGACTGATTTAATGCACCCGGAAGGCTCCATAAGGGAGTCGGCATTCAGTCAATACGACTTATTCTTGACTGCCTTAGATGATGAGAGGCAGTTTTATGGAATCCAAACTAGGCATTTCTTCAAGTGTCTCCCCCAACACGACACCTTAACTCACTGTTCCAGGCACCTTCATGCCAGCTCCATTGTTCTAGTGGACTCTCTGTTGCTATGATAAACACCAAGACCAAGGGAATGAGAGGAGCGGAGGCTTGACTTCACTCACACGCCCAGATCAAAAGCTATCAGTGATGGAAGGAAGGGCAGGAAATCAAGATAGAATCTGGAAGCAGGAGCCACAGAAGAATGCTACTTACTGGCTGGCTCACTGGGTTATGTTTAGCTAGCTTTCTTACACAGCCAAGGGCTACCTGCCTAGGAATGATAGTGCCCACAGTGGGCTGAGGCCTCTCACATCTGTCATCAATCAAGATAATCTCTCACAGACATGGCCACAGGCCAATCTGATCTGGAGAATTCTTCAATTGAGGGTCCTTCTTCCCAGGTGACTGAAGGCTACCGCCAAGTTGACAATACAAGGATATTGATTTAGTGGTGGGGAAGGAAGAGAAGGAGGTAGTACTGCACTTTTCAAAGTCTTTCTCATATAAGTCTCCCAGTCCCCCAACATTCGGAAGCTACTAAGTGATGTTTCATTAAAAAAGTACTCCCCGATTAAATAAATATGAGGGATGCTGAGGACTATGAGCCAAATACAGGCTTCAAAAGGTGGATTCTTCATTTCAGGGTCTAATGTGGGTGTGCTCTCCAGCACTGCAAAGGGAAGAGAGTAGTGCATACCCAGGCCTCACTGGCCAGTGGGCTGGCTGCTCCTTTTCCAGGTAGAACCATACCTTAGGTATAGCATTCTGTTGAACATACCTTAGCAAGTCTTTGTTCCAATCTGGGCAGGTGTGAGATTTGACACACACACTTTTGAACAATATGTAAGAATATGCATGTTTTCCTTCATGGGATGCCCTGCTCAATTCTGGAACCAATTGACCATACTTACCAGAGGGATACAGAATGACAGAATCAACTTGGTTTAGCTCTGAGTTACAGACGTCATCATCCATGAGAGCATGGGCTCCTCTGAGGCACCTCCACAGCTCTGAAACAGTAACTTAGCTTATGTCTGGTAACATGTCCATGGTGACCCAGTGAGCTAGCCACCAGTTCTCTTGATCAGTTAGCCAAAGTGGAATTGTCCCATAGACTTTGTGTGAGTGGAGCTGAGCCCAGAAACCTGTGTTGTTGTATTGAGTAGGGAAGAGAGACAAAGATTGCAAGCGACTGTGAGCCAATCAAGATGACTTTTGTGAGTAGTACTTCAGATAGAAGCGGCCCTATAGACAAACTGCTGGATCATTATAGTAGGCAGAGAGGAACATCTCCATTGGAACAAGACTTAGGAAACAACTCTCTGAACAGTAAAGCATGATCAAAGCTTCAACTAGCTTTGCCAGACATTAGTAGATTCTTTCCTCAGCCTGTGCTCTGACTACTGACTCAAGACACATACACGACTTTTATTTGGCCATGGCTATTCACACCATGGCCTTTGCCTTGGCTATTCACACCATGGGCTTTGCCTTGTCACTTAGGTTCCTATTTTCCACAATAGGTCTCTTTGTATACTCTCTCTGAAAAGGGACTGGGTAGGTTTTGTGCTCTGTGAGCTCTCTTGCACCCTGGTTCATTTCCTTCTGTGTTAGCCATTGCCACATAACCATTACTGTCATCTATGTGGAGCATGAGCTCTTTGGGTGCAGGGACTACCATACATCAGCTTGGCTAGTGCCTTGCATGACTGCAGCTCCTGGTAACCCTTTTCAATCTTTAAGGAGAGGACAAGAGAGTGTAGGCACCTATTAGCCTCTCAGCTCTTTTGCTCAGTCTGAAACACAGACAGAATGGTGGACCTCCTCTGTCTCAAATTTTGTTTTTTGAAACAGAAAGTATCACAGCACACACCTCTGTTTGTCTTTTAATAGTCACCCGCACAGTGCAAACCTACCGTACTTTCCAATCCAAGTATGATTCTTGCAGATAGCCTAGTTTGTCTGTGTTGTCCTGAATTGCCTCCTGAGACTTAGGAAGCAGTGTACTCAAGAGCCAGGCTGAAAGCACTTCAGTTGAAGGTGTCAGTGGACTGGAGGTGGTTGAGTTGGAGGATGATGCTGAGGTGACCTTGTGGGTGATTGTCCTCATGTAGTGGCTTTGAAAGCCAAGGCATCAGGACATGTGTCGACTAAAGAGGAGATGAATCTAGAATATATATATACTGTATACATATATGTATGTATACATATATGTGATTAAATATAGATTGGAACATATTGGGATATATACATATACATATATATGCAATTAAAGCACTTTTATTAGTTTGCATATGCAAGAGCCATCAAGCAAAGCCCCCAAGTCAGGCTGCAATTTCCAGGGCTCCCAGGATATGCAGGAAAAATGTGCATACTGCAGCTTGCACTGCATCAAATCCCATGCTAAAGTTATGTGACTTTTATATCAATTTGGGGAGATTCATTTTTTCCTCACTATAATTTATGGACTTCTTTTCATTGGCTGGGGATGCAATTTGCCGAATGGATTACATCTGATACTTTATTTTCTCCTTATAGCTAGTTCTTATGTAATTTATTTACAGCTCATCAGTCTTGATGGATGGGAAGTAAATCAGCATGTACTGTTCCAAGTTAAATGGTCAGGCTGCTGAGGCTGGGAGTTGGGTGGGGCGGGGGTCTGTGCAACTTATTGTCTCCTGAGCTGTCCTTTCTGCCCGCTGAGGTGGCTGTCCCTATCGAAGATATGCAGAGGATCCATCTGCGGTTCATGTTTCGACACCGGTCATCACTAGAATGTGAGTATGCCACTCATGACATGCCTGCAGTCCCAGTAAAGACAGAGGGACAGAACAGTTGGCTGGAGCTTGGCTTTTCAATTCTTTTGTCTTCTGCCCTTGCAATGCTGTCTCCAGCTAAAGACAAAGGAGAAAAGAACTTTGCCATGTCGTATGTGAAGCTCATGAAAGAAGATGGAACCACTTTGCAGGACGGATACCACGAACTGATTGTTCTCAAGGTAAGGTGGAGTAGGACATGCAGGCGGCTGAGGAGTGGTGGCAGCCTGGCTTAGGTGCTAACAGCGGGGACTCCAAAATTATGCTCCCCAGGGCTCATAAGCTGTGTGACCTTGGACAAAATCTTAACTTCTCTGGACCTCTGCTTCCTCTTCTTTGAGTCCTCTGTGAATCCTTACGGGGAGGAAATGAGGCATTGCTTACAAGCAGGACAGTGATGAACAAAGGCCTCTGTGAAGGAAAGGGCTCTGGACCCTTGTCAGGAATATGTAGAAAACATACAAGAAACATTTGAGGGATGCTGCCCTGTAGCTGTTAAAATCTAGGGCCCCAGCCCCTGCTGCTCATTTCACAGCTTCCTAAGTCTCAGTTTCCTTCCCTACCTCTCTCTCTTTTCTTCTTCCTGGGAGAAGGGGAGAGGACAGTCCCACGGACTGATCCCAGGGCGTCACAGGAGACAAACACTCCATCACTAAGTAAAAGTTTCAGTTCTGCTTCATTTTTCATAAGCAGTATTTCAGTCTACTTGATGATTTTATAACAAAATACCTGAGACTGTGCTGTAACTCAGAGACATCTCTCAGCCCACAGCTTTGGGGGTTGGAGAACATGGCGTCTATACTGCTAAGCTCTGGTGAAGGCTGCCCTGGCTGTGTCACATCATTGGCAATAGTCTATGTGTGAGAAGGAGACCACATCCCAAACAGGAAGTCAGATAGACTCAGCGGCGCCAAGCTCAGGATTTTATATCAATCCTTCCTTAAGAAGTAACCATAATCCCATGAGAATTACCTAATTTCTTCCAAGGACAGTGCCCCAATGGCCCAAGGATCTCCAAAAGCTCTTGTGATTTCAACCGCACTGGCCAGCAGGAGTCCAGCATATGAATGTTGGAGCAGTATTAATTACTTCTCTTATTGCTGTGACAATATTCCTGGCAAGAACACTGAAGGAAGGAAGCCTCATTTGGGCTCATAATCCCAGAGTAAAATCCATCATGCTGGGGCAGTCGTGGAGATAGGAGCTCCAGGCCACTGGCCACATTGCACCCTGGTCAGCAAGCAGGAGATAACCACTGTTAATCAGAGACTCCAGCCAATGGATGATACTGCCTACATCTAGGGTAGATCTTCCAACCTTAATTGATTCAATCTATTTATTATTCACTATGGAATCCCAATTGGCCTGGAACTCTGTATATAGACCAGACTGACCTTGAACTCATGGAGATCTGCTTTCCTCTGTCTTCTAAGAGCTAGGATTAAAGATATATGCCATCCCAGCTGGCTAATTAACTTAGTCCAGGAACTCCCTCAGAGGCATGCCCAGAGGCTTGTCTCCTAAGTGGTCCTAGATCCTGTCAGGTTAGCAGTTGATGCTGACCATCACAGTCAAGCCACAGCAAGCAGTTATGGCGGTACGCATGGAAACTCAACAAGATGAAGGACCCTGTAAGCTCTAAAGTATATACCCACCTGTGCCCACTCTTCTGATTTTTACCTCCAGGGACTTGGGCTGTTCACAAGACGGTGTGCAGAGTGTTTTCTTGGATCTTCCTTGCATTGTTTCCCACTGTCATGACAGAAGGATTATCAGCCCGGGACTGGAGGCAAAGCATGAAATGGGCATAGTTAAGAGACTGGCAGGGCCAGACCTTCATCTCAGATTTCTCGGCTTTCAGGCTGCAATTGCCCTGACGCCCATGTTGGACATAACCACATCACATGATGCTTTTCTCTGAGACTCTTTGCCTTTCTTCTACAGCCTCTGTTTCTTCCTCATCACATTGGAGTACATATGGGCTTGAACTCTTTCTTCCCCATCAGTCTGTGAACTTGGGGGCAGAGGAGAAGCGACAGCTGTTTTTTTTTTTTTCCACCTAATTGCACCAATCCTAATTTTCCCCATCTGCAAACTGAGGCTAGCAGGCTATGTTTTGAATGATTTTGAGCCTAAAATGAGGTGAACTAAGGCAGAAAAGGGGCCTGGTACAGCTCCTGCTACAGAGTGAGGACACAGTATGGCCTCCTATAATGCCTACCCTTCCGGGAAACCCTGTGACACAGGTGACGCAGTTTATGAGTGAGAAAGATGACCCAGAGAGGCCAAAGAATGAATCCAAGGTGACATGGACTTGAAGGATGGAGAAGGTCCAGACTTACGGCCTTCGTCATTATCCTCTAGTTTAGAATGGATTTCCTATATCACTGGTGGACATCTTACCTTTTCTTTTTGTCTCAAAAATTTAAGATGGATTATTTGTGGTCTGGGAGTTTCAGTTCTCTTATATACGGTTCGTAGAGCCACCCTTTTCCATACGTGTGATTTTGGACGCCTACCTGTTTTGTGGGAAAACAGCGCTGCCTCATATAATTTCTTCCTCGCTGTTTCAGAACTTCAGCCTCACAGGGTATATAATTTGACCACCACAGGCTCCGTGTGGCTTGCCCTGGAGCAGTGACCAAAGTGTTGTTTCTAGGGAGACAGCAAGAAGATGGAAGACGCCGGTGCTTATCTGACCCTTCCGTCTTATCGACACCATTCGGAGAACAAGGGAGCCACTCTGAGTCGGAGCTCCAGCAGCGTTGGGGGGCTTTCTGTCAGCTCCCGGGACGTGTTCTCCATTTCCACCCTGGTGTGCTCCACAAAGCTCACCCAGAACGGTAACAGAACCATTGAGAGTTGGGTCTGCGGAGCTTGTGCACATGAGCATAAGGCCCAGGGGGAGGTGGGGACAGGTGTGGACCGCTTAGCCAGTAATGATAAATCTCTTTCTGGATTCTTCTCTAGTGGGTTTGCTGGGTTTGCTGAAGTGGCGTATGAAGCCACAACTGCTCCAGGAGAATTTAGAGAAGCTGAAGATTGTGGATGGAGAGGAAGTGGTGAAGGTCAGTGGACTTTGCTTGGATTCATCTACCAGTGTCGGAGCTGTAAGGGGCAGAACAAAATGTTGAAGGAGTGGGATGACTTGACCTCGGATGATAACACACTGCCCCAATCCACCAGGAGGAAACAACTCTATTGGGAAATCCAGGCAGGCTCTGAACATTGGGCATCAAAACAAAACACCCCAAAAAACCCAACCAAACAAAAAACCTGGCTGAATTAGGCCCTGGAAATAAACCAACTTGGATGTAGATCTCAACTCTCCCACTTCCATGTTTTCATGTCATAATATTATGACTGTGACACATTTCTCAGGATTGTTATGAGCCTTTGAAGTGATAACATTTAAAAATCACTCAACACAGTCTCTTATACATAGTGCATAATAATAGGTATGCTAAAGCATATAAAACATGGGAAAGTCGAGATACACTAACTTTTGGTTGTTACCCATGGTCACATATAGTAATAGAGTACCAGTATGGTATCTTAACACTATATGCAAAATATTTAGTTTGTGCCCCTTGGAAAGCATTATATATTAATGGTGAGAGAAAGAAAGACACCAGAGCTTACATTTTAAGTGAAGCATAGAAAACTATGCAAATGTCAGACACCGCTTCCTCGTGGTAGTGGGGAATGTGATGTTGCTGAACAGCAGGTCTAATTAAACCAGTTCTCCTCTGTAGCACTGTGAATTGAAGCAGGTTTTCCAGATAGTCCTGGTGATTGTGTTTCCATCAAGAACTTGGAATAGCTAGAAAGCAGAGATCAGACATCTTTGTGTGGTCACTGAGTCTTGAGGGATTGTGGGAAATTTATTGACTTACTCTTAGGAGGGAAGACTGGAATCAAGTTTTATTTAATTGCCCAAATGAGACGTGCAGAATTTGCTGATCAATGCTTTAAATATATACCATTGACCCATCTACCTAATTTAGGAATGGCAAAGGAATTCCCCTAGATCTGTTGTCTTTGGGCAGCCTGGAGAAGTCAGCTTGCTGAGTTGCGGGGGCAGGTTACATTATCTTCTGTCTTCTGTCTTCTATTATTTTCTTCTTTATAAACATTTGTTTATTGAATTTTTTGTTATATACATACAATAATATAGGTATAGAGAACAGCCAAGGGCAGCTCAAAGAATTCTTATGCATGTGCACCCCATCTAGCTTATGATGATGAAGGTGCAGAATATTGCTAGGTTTTCTGAATGTTCCTCATACACTTCCATCAGAGGGGCAACCATTAGGCTGATCGCTATCATCACTGATTTTTTTCCTTGCCCTTGGAGTTCATAAATACAGAGTAACTGAGAATGGACATTATAGGTCTGATTTATTTACTCAATCCAGTGTTTGTAGATCTTCCTCATTGTGGCACATGGAAGTGGTTTTGCTCTTCTGTATGGTGCAGAATCCTGTCATGGAAAATGTCATGTATCTGTGCTACTACTGTGGGATCATGTCACTCCAAGTCCTGGAGCTTATGCATGAAACTGCTCTGGACCCCTGGCTCTGGAATGTGGCACATGGAGGGTGTGTGCTCCTCTTCTCTTGGAAGAACACACAGGGATTAGATTTGTGGGCTATCTGTCCTCTTTCTGAATGCAACTGTCCTTCTTTATCCAGTTCCTCCAGGACACTCTGGATGCCCTCTTCAACATCATGATGGAACACTCTCAAAGTAATGAGTATGACATCCTCGTCTTTGATGCTTTGGTAAGAGAGTGGGGGCAATTGTTCAGCAACATCAGGTTTGAATGCTTGTCATACTGTGAGAAAAATAAGAACATGCGGGCTATGTGGTTCTTTCCATGGATATTTTAAGGTTTTAGAACCTTTGACAAGCAGACTAGTGCTGGTTATCTTCTGTGTTTCCAGTTCATCTGAGGGTCTGAGGCTTGACAAGTGATGGAAGTAGGGGTGGGGTTACATGTTGATGTTAGATTGTTGATGTCTGGTTGACAGTTCATGAGACTGGGGACTGTTAAATGACGGCCTTAGCTTTCCAGGAAGGCTAGGAGCGAGTTGGAGGCCAGGTTATAAACCACCCAGGTGTCACCCTATCTGACTTGCCATCTCTTCTTGATGTCCTATAATTAATTAACCAGGGTCATTTTGATCTTCCCAATGAACTTTCCACAGTGGAAAGCCATCCATACTCTCCTCCTGCTTTCCCATAGGGTCTCATTCTTATCTCTCTCTTGCAATTCCAATTTCTCCACGCTCTGTGAAAAGAAACGTGGGAAACTGGGGCTGGGGGTCTAACCCTGTGTTAGAACACTCACCAGCATGTGGGAAGCTCTGAGTTTCACCCCCAGCACTGTCAATCAATAAATTAATGAATACATTTAATATAATTTAGAGGAAAGAAAGAAAGACTGTTAGGGTCACCCATGACTAGCCAACTCTTGAAGCAATAGCCTTGTGTCGTGAATGTTTGCATCTTGGAAGAGGTTGCTTGGCGATAACCGGCTTTCTCAAGTGCATTTAAAGAAGGTCCTCTAGAATGTTAGCCATACAGGAAAGATGCTCCGTGACTAAAAGGTCCTTTGCTGAAATTACTGATGGAAGAGCTGAATGTGGAATGAGTCTCCTGTAGATCTGTAACGCACAGGAGTATATTACCGACTCTGGAAGTCCTACAACAGAGAAGGCGGTCTAATGACAACCTGAGATTTCTCTTAGTTGTGTAGGAAATTCTTTTATCTCCTAATAGCCTAAAGCACACTTTTTGAAATATTCTTTTTTTTTTGAGAGACAATGTATTAGTGAAAAGGATTAATTATTCATTAGAGGGATTATCTCTTGGAAAAAGGAATTGTGACAAGGGCTCAGTTATAACAGGTGAATAGTTTCCTGCTCTGGGTTCTACCCCAAGGACCCCCAATAATTCTGACTCCTCTTCAGATCTACATAATAGGACTCATTGCAGACCGGAAATTCCAGCATTTTAACACTGTCCTGGAGGCTTACATTCAACAGCATTTTAGTGCTACCCTGGCCTACAAGTAAGTAACTGTGTGTACAGGGATTTCCTATGCACCTGTGTTTGTCCTGCCAAGATGCATAGGCCACAGGGAACTTGAGCATTTCCCATTGACACTAGTCTGTGTGAATTTTCCCTTTTCTAACGAATTATGCAACCCATGCTTGAATGATTCACATATTCTAAAAATAACAAAAACCCCAGCAAGTGGGTGAATAGTTTACAGTGGCAAATACACAAGCAGTTTATTGGATCATTCAGCTAGTTGACTGCTGTTTATTAAGAAGTCACCTGAGAGCACCAGTGTGCATGCTCAGTAGGTCAGTGTTGATTGGACGTAGGAGACGCAGGGTCAAAGATGGAAACCCACAGGCAAATTCGGCGGCAGCCAACTTGTGAAGAAACCTTGAAAGATGGGTCAAGCATTCTAAAGTCTGACCTACTGGTTTTGAATAGCTGTAGAAAGTGTCTGAGCAAAGGAGCTCCATGAAAATGACAACATGTCTAAATAGAAGTTAAAAAAGACATTATCACCATCATTCTCACACATCCCCTGATTATGCCTAGTTTTTTCCTTCTCAAAAGATTATTTTTTTCCCCTCACCACTCTATCTTTGCTGGCTTCTTTATGGGCAGGAAATACTTATTCATTGCCTGTAATAAATATATTTTGAAGCAGTTATTTTTGTGCTTGCAAATGAGTCGTGAGCTTTGCTGCACCGCCACCTCTAACCTTTGATTGAATGCCTTATAATTTCCCGAGCAAACTAATTACCACACTGTGGACTAGAAAGAGCTGTATTTTGAAAATATTATCCCTTATTCAGGAAATTGATGACGGTGCTGAAGACTTACTTGGATACCTCCAGCAGAGGGGAACAGTGTGAACCCATCCTCAGAACTCTAAAAGCTTTAGAGTATGTGTTCAAGTTCATTGTTCGATCGAGGACATTATTCTCACAGTAAGTATTTGGTGTGCCAAAGTGATTGATTAGCTCTGTAATCAATATGATACAACAATACAATAATATTTTTTGCTATAGGAGATTTTTGTTTTTATTGGAAATAGGAGAATTTTTTTTTAAAGAAATTATACCAGGATTGGAGATCTGGCTAGGTGGTAGAGGGTTTGTAGAACATGCATGTGGCCCTGGTCTCTATCCCTAGAACCACAAACAAACAAACAAAGACAAGAAAAACATGTAGCTAGATTTTGATTTTTAAAAAGCAACCTTGAAAATTTAAATCTAGCCTAGAGTTCATGAATATATAATCATTTTATTCTCTAAGCCCATTTGGGAAAGACAAAAGGAATAATACCACATGACAATGATGTTTCACTCAGTGAATGTGGTTTATGTGATCTGAGGTTGTTCTTCGTTTGGTTTAACATTCTTCATTTGATTTCAGATTATTTAAGGGAAATTTCTAGGACTCTGTGTTCAGTACTGGAGGTGCTGGTGGAAGAGCAGAACGCAAGGAGCTTGCGTTAATTTGGCTCTCGCAGGCTGTAACTGCAGAGTAACTCATTTCCGAGGCTTTGCTGCCTGCTCTGGAGATCCTCACAGGCAGCAAGTGTGATTATGTATCAGAGATTCTTAAGGGACTTTGATAGTCAGGATCGGAGCTTGGCTGTCTCCCTGAAGGGCTCTGGAGATGGAGACATTCAAATGTAGTCCACCAAAGATCGCTTTACGTTTATCTCAGCTGTATGATAAAGTTAGGTAGCCTGTTGACTAACTGTGTGTTAGATTGGTTGTGCATGATAGGAAATAAGAAAAACACCTTCAGAGGTTATATTGTTTGGACTGTTATTAGCATGAATGAAGACTGCTCAACTGAAATTGACTTAGAACAAGACTTCATTTTAGTTCCTAATATTGAAAAGCTCAGAGAGTAGATGGTGCCCAGGTGTGGCTGCGTCTAGACGCTAAGTGTTATAGGAGCCTCTCTCTCTGGATCTGACTCTGCTTTCATTTGGTTGACCTCTTTTGAGGCAATGGTTCCAGGACAGAACTACATATTCTATTAGCTGAAGCTGTCCTGGCTTCCTTGTCATTCCAGCAAAATTTTATGCCAAGAGCAGTCTTAGGTCATGTGCTAACATAATCAGACAGTGTGGCTGTGGGACTCAAGTGAACTGTGTGTTTGTGGTCATGTGTGGCATGGGTAAGGTCAGTTTCCTAGAGTATAGACTTTGGCTGGAGAGGTGCCTTACCAAAAGAAAGCTGAAATCTCTACCGTCATCTGATAGTGATAGTGGATGGATAATAATACAAGTTTTATACTCAACAAGGTGTCCCCTTTGAACTTTTCCTAAAACACTGAAACTTCAGGTAAGGAATAGAATGACGCCCCAAACCTGTATGCCTTAGTTTATTTAAAAAGCGAAGTATCTGTTCCTAATCCCCTAGCTTGCCAATTAGTTAGATCTTGGCAACTATTCTTGCAAGTTTAGGTGATTTTTTTTTTTTACAATTAGTTGTGAACCAACAGTAGCTGCTTGTCTTCATAAGAGTTGACTTTCTTGGAATTCAAGGTATCAGACTTTGTTGTTCCAGCTACATGGATCAGGATTTCTCATCCCCCTTTCTTAGAGAGAATATGTGATCTGTAAGAATAGATCATACCTTCTGGTTCATTCATCTTCAGCTCTTCCTTTTGGTATCATCTCCTTTTCCTTTCTACTCTATCCCTCTTTCCCATCCTTCTTGTCTGTTTCTTTTCACATTTCTTTTCCATGTCCTGGAACAAAGCACATTTGCTCCTTTTCTTTCTTCTCTACTTCCAAGCACATCATTTTGTAGAACTTCTAACCCATCAAGGTCATTTCAAACCTCAGAGGCCTCTGGTTTCCTAGAGTGAGGCAGTCTGGTATTTCTTGTATCTCAAGCCTATGAGATGTCACTGACATTTGTCTAGAAGTGATGTCTTTATGGCAACAAAGAAATAATCTCAAATACTTCCTCTAAACAAAAATGCACGTTGACCCACAGAGTGTCTGCAGCCAGTGTCTACAGGAGCTGGTAGATGCTGTGTGTCCTGTTCATTGTAGAGTCTTTAGCAATGGTCTGCTTTCTCCTGAGTCTATAAGGGCACTGGGAGGTTGGGGTACTTTCCCATAACCAGGAACATCTTCCTTGGAAACTAGAAAGCAGAATATTCATGCTTTGAGATTCTTCAGCCATCTGGAGAGGAATAACATAATTATTGCTTTGGGGCTCATTGTGTTGTTTCTAGGTACTCCTTTGTTCTTTTGTCCCCTGTCCGTAATTACTGATCTAGCTCTCAGTATTTGTTCCCTTGCCATTTTTCTTTGTACATTCAAACACTTGAGAGGGTGAGGATTCTTCTGTATCAACATGCAGAATGCAGCTAGGCACAGACAGAAGAGAAGCAGTTGATAAATGGAATTTTTATTTTACTGTGTTTGAGGGGAGATGATTTGTTTTTATCCAGAACTGAAGAAGGTAAGTTTCTTGTAGCCCTGTTATGTCACTGGCTGCCTAGTGTGTGGGGTAGATGTCTCTGGCTGGACATGAGTCTGAGCCACAGTCATTATGGAAGCTGGCAGAACAGGCCCCAGTGTCTGCCACATGAATCCCTAAATTGTGGTGCGTGTGTTCAACAGATTCTGAGTGGCCATAAACATGACTGATATTCACTAGGCTTTTCTTAGGTGGGACAAACCACAAGTGAAAAGCATCCAGAAACAGTGGAAGGATTGTCTACTAAATATTGACCTTCTTTACAAAGCCCCTTTCAGCATCTTTAATCCCGAGGCTCAAATACCTGGTAGTACGATCCACTAGGTTTCCGAATTGTGGCTGTACATGGAGTTGGAAGTAGATTGCATGCCCTAGTTCTGTGATGAACATTGGCCAGGCACTGATCAATGAATCTGCAGATCCAATGAGAGGATGGTGCTTGAGGGGAGGAGACCCAGAGCCTGGAGCTGCATCATCCTTTGGTTCCATTCATCCTTGCTCTTCACAGATCCCAATAGTGCTATAACTCAGGAGGCATTGGGTGTGATGGCCCCCAAGCACATGGTCATGTATGCAGACCTAGAGGGCATTTCTGTCACAGGAAGCACTTGTTTGAGGAAAGGACTCAGCCTCTGCTAGCCTCAGTTTCCCTATCTATAAGCAGGGACCCATCTTTTAGTGTTTTAATGACGAAATTGTTCAGATAATGTACTCCTTGTGGGAGTCCATGAATGTGATACCAGGAGAAATAGTAGGATGTGGCCATGCCATCACCTAGGAGATATAGGAAGCCTGGCTATGCCGGTTCATTTTTGTCAACTTGACACAATCTGGAGTCACTTGGGAAGAGGGAACCTCAACTGAAGAATTTCTTCCATCAGATCAACATGTGGTCCTGTTTGTGGGGGCATTTTCCTTGGTTAATGCTTGATGTGGGAGGGCCTAGCCGACTGTGGGCAGTGCCATCGTAAGCAAGTGGGCTACATAAGAAAGCAAGCTGAACAAACCACGGCAGGCAAGCCAGTAAGCAGCCCTCCTTTATGGTCTCTGCTTCAGTGCCTGCCTCCAGGTAACTGCTTGAATTCCTGCTTTAATTTCTCTAAATGATGAACTGTGATAAGGAAGTGTAAGGCAAATGAACTCCTTCCAAGTTGCTTTTGGTCAATGTTTCATCAGCAACAGAAAGAAAAATAGGGCACTTCCTGTTGTGGGAACTTTGAACAGACTTAAATTAGAAAGAAGTAGTTTTGGTGTCTTCATGCTTAAAATGTGGCTTCTTAATCAAGCTATGATAAACATTTACTTCCTGGGCGTTGAGATACCTTTGACTTTGTGTCTGATTTCTTTGAGGACCACAGTGTAGAGACTTTCCTGATACCGTGACTCACCTTGGTCTGCTGCTGGCTTGTGTGGTGGATCCCAGCTCTGCTGCACTGATTTTCCTGGAGGGTGGTTGGGCCCCCTTCGCCCCTTTAACTCCCGTGCCAGTGTTTCCTTGGTACCTGTCTTCTGCACACCTTCCATTCCTGCTTCTTTGGTCCTTGCTTCCTTCTCCTCCTCCATGCAGGCACATTCTCCTAGACCAATCTGCCTTCCACAAGTCCCCCTCCTTCTCCAGCCCCATCCCTTTGCTTAGGAGAGACACAGTCTTCAGAGCCCTGTTGCTTGAGTTTGAATTCTGTACATCACCATGTACAGGTGTTTAGGGCCTTGAGAGAAATTACTTAATCTGCGGATCGCCCAGTTCCCTCAAATATAACTGCACAACAACAGTACCTGCCATGCAGGGTTACTGTTCAGGGTGTGTTAACAGCTGGAGGATGGGGAACACTTACATTGCAGGTGCTATACAGCAAAAATGTACAGCCATTCTTATTCATGAAGCATGTCATACATCAAGTCCAGCAGGATTTACAGAAGCCCGGCATAGGACTGCATCTGCTATACCCATGCACCACACTGGACTTCAATAGGTGCGTGGTCCTGGCTGAAGCTCTCTGTACCCTTCCTTCCCTACGTATTTGCTTGCTAATTCCCTAACCTCTTTCATACTTTTGATTGAACATCTTTTCTTTCCTTTACCCTTTTTTAGTTAATGTACATTATAATGGTGCTTATTATGATATTTTCACACACGTATCATTGAGTCTTGCTCATATATACCTTTACTACCATGTTCCATTGATTACCCTCTTTTCTCAGTGGTCCCCCTTCTTCTCTCATATCGTACACATGAGAGAACAACATAGTGTGTTGTCTCATTTCATGTCAACTTTACACAAGCCAGAGTCATTTGGGAAGAAGGAACCTCAGTTGAGAAAATGCTCCCTCCAGATTGGCCTGTGGGATTTTCTCAATTTTCTTAATTGATGATTGATATGGGAGGGCCCAGACCACTACCAACAGTGCAGCACTGGGTGCCATAAGAAAGTAGGTTGGGCAAGCCATGAGGAGCAAGCCAGTAAACTGCATTCCACCATGGTCTCTGCTTCAATTCCTGTCTCCAGGTTTCTTCCCTGAATTCCTGCCCTGCCTTCCCTCAGTGATGGAGTGTGACCTGAGATTTGTAAAATGAAATAAACTCTTTTCTCCCCAAATTGCTTTTCGTCATGGTGTGTTATCAAGGCAACAGAAACTCCAATTAAGTTATATAGGTTGTATGCCTATATCTGTGTATAATCTAGATTCTATACATGAGAAAAAACATAAGGCATTTTATCTCCTCCCCCAATTACCCTCTCTTTAGACTTCTTCCCTCTCATAGTTTGCATGTCCTTTCACATTGTGTGTGCATGTGCACATGTGTGTATTTAATTCTAGATTTCGTATATGAGAGAAAACAGTCGCCATACTTCTTCCTAAGTCTGGTGTATTTCACTTAACATGACTGTCTTCAGTTGCATGCTTTCTCCTGCAAGTGACACATGTCATTCCTCTTTATTGCTCAATAGGCAATCAGTAAAGCACGTGAGGTCCTGGGAGGATGTGGAAAGCCATCCTTGCTATTGATAAAACCCTGCAGGCCGCCATGAGTTTATCCTCATTCCCGAGGGATGAATAAAGAAAAGCTGCTACAGAGCAGCTCCTTAGGAAGAGAAACACACACAATACATTCTTACGGGAGTCATAACATCTGAAGTGTAAGCCCTCTCTCTGCAGTTTACCTAGGAAGACTGCTACAGTGTAGATGGTGTTTCTAGACTGCATTGGTGCCATTCATTAATATGGGCTGTAGGAGTATGGTGCAGGGCTGCAGTCAGGACCTCCGGTCTAGCTCATCTCATCCCAAACTGAACACTCCCTCCCCTTCTTTGGATGTTTTCAATATCATCAAGCTGAACCCGGGCACCATTTTTCAGAGCTCCCTTGGCGTTTTCATTTTGTATCTTGATTTATTCTGCCCATATCCTGCCTCCCTGGCCTCTACTCACACCTCTTGAAGTCCAGATTTCTCCCATGAAAATAGTCACACTAGCTGACCTCCAGGTCATGGATGCACTGGGCAGCCAGGTTGAAAAAAGCCCAGGCATGCCCAGTGCAGTTTGTCCTTAGAGGGAATGCATAAACCTCCGTCTTCTTAAACAAATATGAATTTAACTTGCCAGTGTGATTTGTTTTCATTGTTCATGTATGAATAAATATTAAAATGCAATCATCTGTTTATGCTGAGCACAAGCAGGAATGCCTGTCACACCACTGTCCCCACTTCTCCCGCATGTAATTTGTTTGCATGTTAATGCCATTTATTTCTATGTAAGCCTCTGTTTTCGGGTTTGAATATAATTTCAGTTTTTGATGACAGTAATGGCTCTGTAAACTGCACAATTGCAGTTAAATGGGATTATTTTATGATAACATTAACTTGGCATCATATCAAGATGGAAGAGAAAAGTGTCATCAAAGGAATATTGTCTAACGGTTACATCTCTTTAATTTATTATCTGTTTTGTGAGTTGCTGAGCTGCTGAGGGGGAGCTAACAGCCTGTTTCTCAGGAGCATACATGGAAACACTCTGTCAACTGTTGAGTAAGTTGCTGTTAGGATAAATTGTGCACATGCACAGACTTTTAAACAGTTCTTCTTTCCTTTGGTTTTGGAAATATTGGTAAACATTTGTTGAGTATGTTTTATAGGCTAGGCACTTTGCTAAGAGCGGGGAAATTAGTAAGTTGTGGTGATGTATTAGGTACAATCAACATGCCATCAAGTCCTTCTTCCCAGGGATTGGCAATGACCAGTGGTGAAGGGCAACCTTAGATACTTGACAGTGGGTCACAGGAGACAGACAGAGGTGGCAACCATGCCTCACCTGGCAAACCTCAGTGGCTCTTTTCACAGGAGATATTTTAAATGCTGAAAGGTGTTTGGGAAGGCAGCTGTGGGGAAAAGACAGTCCCACTGTCCTGATACACCATGTCATAGAAACCCTGGTTACTCTTGCCATCGTCCCTGAAGTCTTCTCTGATCTTGACTCTGCACCACCTGATATAAGAAACATACAAGCTATCAGTGTTGTATTTGTTATATTGAAGAGGAAATAGAGCTCGCAAAGGTACAGAACATGCTTAGGTCACCCAGCTGCATGCTGATGGGAGAGACCATCACTTGTAGTATATTCTGTTATATACGAATAGCAGGTGTGTGAAGAAGGACAGCACTGTGGTTTGGGTAATGTCCCCCAAAAGTCCATGTGTTGGATGCTTGGTTTCCAGCCTGGGGTGCCTTTGGAAAGTGGTAGACCCTTTAAGAGGTGGAGCTGAGACTAGTGGAGAAATGCCCTGTGGAGAGGATTAGAGACCCTAGGGAATCTTTTGTTCCCGAGGTGAGTGGTCTCCAACTGGGAACCAAAAACGACCCTTTCACTTTCTAAGTTGATGATGTCAGGTGTTTGTTACCTTGAGGGACAGCTGGCTAATACAGGTAGCTTGTGGGTAGAGTGGTCCTGGTAGAGGCAGGGGACTAGAGGGCACCTGGACAGATGGGTGGAAGCTAATTTGTGAAATGTGTAAACCAAGGAGCTTGGCTTTGTCCTCACATGGGGAGATTTTTGCTTAGGTGCTGTTCTTCATTCCTGGAAAACGTGCCGACTGACCCAGTCAATTCTTTCATTGTATATAAAGAAATCAGACTTTATAAACAGTTGGCATATTATCTGGACAAACTTTACAAGTCAATGAACATCTAATGAGAGCCCTGGTTAAGTTGTTTTCTTATAGGAACAGTCCAGAAACCCCTGCTTTGTGGGAGAGGAAGGAGCCTTTGGCGGCAGCAGATTACCATGGTTTAGAAGGACTGCTGTGGAGTTGCTTTGTGGGAGAAAGACAATGGAAAATTGAAGCTGTTGTGGCAATGTGGGTGTGAGGACTTGAACTCAGGTTCAGTGGCATAGTGGCCTGGAGAAGGAAGGAAAAAGTCAAGTCTGTAGAAAAACAAGCTTGTCCCCTGTTCCCTACCAGAGTCAGCAGGGAAGATGTCTGTGACCAAATGTGTGTGGAGCTTTCCCACATGACAAGCATGAGTCTTGCGGTGGACACCAGTGAGGGGTCCTCCACTTCAGCCCAGTTCTGACACTGTCTACCTGAAGGTGGTGTCAGATCCCACAGGTCAGGGGCTCAGTCCCTGAGGCTGCCCTCACTTCAGATGCTGGACCCAGCTCAAGTCAGGGGTATTTTAGCTGTGCTTCTGACTAACCAGCTATAAATCTATAAATCGGGGTTCCCACAACATCCCTCTCAGACTAAATAACTTGTTAGAGTGGTTTGCAGAGCTAAGGGAACACTCACATTTACTAATTACGTAGGCCGTTACAACGACACCAGAGCATACTGGTAAAGAGCTGACTGACAGGGCAGAGGTGTGCAGCTCGAATATATGTGTCAATTAAACCCTTTAAAGGTAGCCCCAGAGGCACCGACTGCATCAGTGTCCCATTAAAGAAAGAAATCAAAGCGCTTCCTCTTGGGCTAATTTGACCAAGGGCGAGCCCAGATTCGAATTCTCCACTTCTCTCCCTGTGTCTTTTGCAGTGCATGGTTTCTGGTTTGTCTGTAGTCTGTCTATGCCTGCCTTACGTCTGTCTGTCCCTACGTATGAGTCCCTAACAAAGAACTTTTGCTCTGTGTTTATTGAGCAACACAGAAAGCATCACTCAGGGAAGGAACGAGGGATACATGCATAAATCTTTAGCAGAGTTTTACAGGGACTGCAGCGTACTGACTCCATGACCGGGAAGCACCCAGAAAAGCAAATATAACATGATGAACAGACTAGCAACCTGGATCCATGTTACTGTCAACATTTATAGCAAATATCTGCTTTATAAGATATACACCTTTGATGTGCACGCTGTTTTCAGCAAATGATTATGATAGCACACCTCCGTCTACACAGGCATTGCTCTCTGGGTCAGGGACATGGAAGAGTACAAAACTTAAGATTAAAGCTATGCATCGTTGCAGAAACTGAGTACATGGGAAATTCGAGGCAAATCAGGTTGCTTGTTACATTGTTCTCTTAAAAGCAGGTCAAACAAACAGGCTGAATGCACAGCAGGACAGCAGCTTTAAGTCTGAAGTGACCTCAACGTGTAGTATTAATTGGCTGTGAGGTCCAGCAGTTTAGTCTTCTAGTATGTAAAAGATATTTTCATAATAATGTATTGCTGCCACACGTATACCCTTCAGACTGCCACCCTCTGGGGCTCTCCACATGTCCAGCTGTCCAGTTCTCCCTTTGGGGCTTCTGGAGGCTTTATTTCATGGGTATGGTGGGTTAAACCATGCGGTGTTGGTGAGTGATTTAACCTGAGGC
Source organism: Peromyscus nudipes (assembly GCA_902168325.1). Classification (NCBI taxonomy): domain Eukaryota; kingdom Metazoa; phylum Chordata; class Mammalia; order Rodentia; family Cricetidae; genus Peromyscus; species Peromyscus nudipes. Next base: position 236 of record CABHPH010036515.1, on the reverse strand, counting down.
ATCTCTCACCTGCTTGGATACTGAAGAGTAAGGCTCAAGGTCCCAACCCTATAATCTTACCTTGGTCTTCCCAGGGATCACCCTCTATCTGGAAGCTACTAAAAGTCCCAGTCATCTGTCATCTCATTAACAAGCAAAAAGACATTCACCACTCAGCAATTCCAAGCATGATGAGTGCAGAGCAAAAGTGTGCTTTAATAAGTGTGTGTGTGTGTGTGTGTGTGTGTGTGTGTGTG
>CABHPH010036510.1:0-11706 GCA_902168325.1 Peromyscus nudipes | reverse complement strand
GAAGGAAGGAAGGAAGGAAGGAAGGAAGGAAGGAAAAAGAAAGACAGACAGACGATTGGCCAGACATGGTGGCACACACTGTAGTGGGTAGCCATTCCAGCTTTGATCTGGAAGTTCCAACCCCCATTGAGGCTTCGGTAACAGTCACGCCTACAAGGCGGGGCCAAGAGAGGACCCCTGAAGACCCGAGATTCAGAGATTCAGATGCGCTGGCTCTCTTGGTTCCTGGATCCTGGACACTGGAGGTAGACTGAGCAGAGTTCTCCAGAGAACACTGCTGGACTGGGCCATATCTTTCCCAGACCCTGTAACCTATCCCTTCACTTGTGAGTTACCCCACAAAATAAACGACCCTTTTAACTACGTGGAGTGGCCTTAATAATTTCACTAATAACACACCTTTAAGCCTAGCACTCAGGGGGGAAAGGATCACTATGAGTTTGAGGCCTGTCGGTCTATATAGTGAGTTCCAGGACTGCATAGGGAGATCCTGTCCTAATTAAAGAAAAGGAGGAGGAGGAGGGGGAGGGGAGGGGGAGGAGGGGGGAGGGGAGGGGGAGGAGGGGGAGGGGAGAGACAGAGAGAGAGACAGAGAACTGTGTTTGGTTCTGGTAACAATGGAGTTGCTTATGTCCAACTAGTCTTCTTGGCTATTACAATGATTAAACATAGATACAGTTTATACAATTCTTGAAGACATTATAGAGAGCCTGGTATTAACCAGAAATGAAAGAAAGTTCAAGTTTTGAAAGAAGACATCCTTCTGGGTGACATCCATATTTATTTGGTATTTCTTTGAAAATACTCAGCAGTTCAGTGGTGTGCCAGAGAAAATCGTTCTGAGTCTGGCTTATTCTGTTTCACACAGTGGTTTCCATTTCTCTCCATTTTCCTGCAAATGTTATGATTTTATTTTCTTTATCCATTCATCCACTGATGGATGTCTAACTTGGTCCATGTTCTAGCTGCTATGGATAATGTAGCAAGGAACACGGATGTGCAAAGTGTCTCTGTGGTGTGTTGACTTGGACTCCCTTGAGGCTGTATCCGAGAGGATGCAGCTGGGTCATATGGTGGCTGCATTTTCAGTTTTTTGAAAATGCTTCATATCAGTCTCTGTGCTGACTGCATCCACCACCTTTGTTCTCTAGAAATGAACTCTACCACATGATTATTGTGTAATAATAATCCTTTCAGCATTCTCATAAACATCTCTTTTTAGATGTTATATACACACCTCACCATGCTGTGTTTGTTGCTCTCCTTGATGAATATTTTTTGTTTTGTTTTGTTTTTTTGTTTTTCAAGACAGAATTCCTCTGTAGCCCAGGCTGTCCTGGAACTCACTCCATAGACCAGGCTGGCCTCTGTCTCCTGAGTGATGGAATTAAAGGCGTGCGCCACCACTGCCTGCTCCTTGATGAGTATTTTACACAGCTATGCTGCATAGATTTCATGGCTTTGTAGAGATAAAACTTTCACACTTTTTCAAATGTGTATAATCCAGTTTCAAATGTGTGTTTCCCACAAAATCACCTATTATACGAACACCTGAAACCGGGTTAGTGTAGAGATTGTCTCAATAGTCACAACGACAAAAAGACCCTTCTCTGGATGTCTGTGGTGAGACAGTGCTTGAGGTGTCCACTGGCTGCAGCCGCAGCCAGCAGGTGTCCCTGTGTTTCTCCTGCTCATTTCCCAGGGATCTCTTCCCTCCCTCTCTTGTCCTTTATTTATGAACTGGGAGTGAAGCTTCAAACCCAGAAACAGAAAAGTAGCAAATATTTTAAAAATTGTGGCTCTCTGTATGATGGAGAAGAAAAATCAAACATGGGCCTCAAGGTGGAGGACTTTTTGTTTTTGTTTAAGACGATTTTTAATGCAAGTTAGTCAACAAGAGGAGCAAACATGGGTTGTTGCTCTCAAGTGACTTATGAGTGCCAAGCCACTGCCTTATTATTCTCCTTACTGTCGCCTAGGAGACCCACGTCCACACCCACTGCAACTCTATGAAGAGGGCGTAAGAATGAGATGATGCACACACACACACACACACACAGAGACTGAAGCGGGAAAGCAAAGGTCTGCCTTGGGTATTTCCTTGGGCAAAGGATGGACCCAGAATTGCTCTCAGGACTGGTCCGAATTTTCTCTGAGCACCCCACGTGAACAGAGCAGAAGTCTAAGAAGCACGTGCGTTCTTCAGGCAGCACTAGTGAGTAAGCAAAGCGTTTACATAGACATAGAGGCAAAGCCAGTCTTGTGACCGTGGCCGTGAGCAAGAATTCAGAGCCGCCCACGTGTCAGTAAGCACAAGACAGGAGGAAGTGCTGAGTTGCAAATTGTTTTTGAGCCTTTGAGTGTCACCACAGCAAATTTAGGACAGCTGTTACATCACACTGAAGGTAACAAATCCAACCAAACATTCTTGCCCTCACAGCATACCCGCAGCTTCCCAAATTCATCATCCATCATCCCTCTGGTTCCCTGGGTCCTACACTAATACATCCTCAAGCCTCAGTGCTTGCGGGGTAGAGTCCATCCACAGTAGCTCTCTCTAAGTGTGGGTAGAGTATGATAGGGTACATCTACCCTTGGCTAGTCATGGGTGACCGGTTAACAGAACTGACAGCTAACAAGCTCTGGCTCCCAACTCTGGATAAACAATCCATTACATAACCCACTCACCTCATGGCCCTGGGGTCCATACGGTGGTGGGAAACAACCCTTCTACCTCCAGTCTCAGCCCCAAGTGCTGCTACTTTAAATTTTCGCAAAAGTGATGGGCATGAGGCTACAAAGTCTTTCATGATGTCCCATTTTGAGACTAAATCATCTCCCAACTCCACAGAGCCAACTGACAAATATTGCCAAGTACTGCTGACTCTTTGGTCCCAAGGGGACAGACAGGACGGACGGTAGGGATAAGACTGCCCAAGACCCCATTGTGATGTCAACATTTCAAAACAAGAAAGTCAGTCAAGCTTCATGGATCACCTAGGGAGGACCTGTTGGCAGTTGTGCCCCAGTTGGAAGCTTCCAGACTGGTCTGGGGGGAACTAGGTACCCATGAAGTTCTGTTTTAGAGCTTTCCCTTTGACACGCGGGCCAGAGGAAGAGGCGTCGTAATGTCTTAGCTGCCATGTCTCTCAGGCTCTCGAGGGAAAACTCCTCACAGCTGCAGGAATCACACAGCTCCATCTTCTCTCCACTTACTTCTGCCTGAGCCTGATACTAGCCCTTCCAAGTGCTCTGTACTGCGGGGTTGTTTCTAGTGCAATTGAAGTGCTCAAGCCCCACATTCAAAATGTGGTAGAAAAATACGCCCGTCCTCAGCGATCTAGAATAAACCAATAAGGGCATTCAACACAGAAATAAGAGTTCCTCCTTTAAGAAATGAATCTAAGTTTTCTTAGTGAAGTGCTTGCCGGCTAGAAACGACTCTTGTTGGCTTTGGCTCTTTTCTCCTGTGCCCCTACAGTGACAGAGAGACTGCCAACACCACCAGTACCTACAACACCACCAAGGGCTTTTCTTCTTCTGACATTTACAATAAAGATACTTATGTTTGACCCAGTTTTAAAATTTGTGATGAATATTGATTTAATAATGCAAGTTCTAAAACAATGGTGAGTGTGAGAACTAATGAATGTTCAAGATTGTGTGAGTTTGTAAATGATTCTGCAGAAAAGCTTGCTGAGCTGCTTTCCACGGACACGTCATCCATATCCATAGAAAGCTCAGTGCAGTCTTGCTGAGTAAGAGGAATGCTTTACGCTCCCTATTGCGGCAGGCTCGGTCCTTCTTATTTTCAAATAAAATGGTATCCAATAGTTTTTCCTCCCCAAATCTTAGCGTTAAGCTGAAGTCGTTTGAAAATTGCACCTTCACAGTGGAAACGGAAGCAGTGTCTCAGGTGTCTCCACACTTCCGCCAGGCTCTCTGTGTCGTGCCCCACCTCCAGGCCATCTAGTGCTGGCGGCTCCTTAGTGAAGACAAGCCCGTTCCCGAAGAGTGAGGCAAACCGTGGTAACGCCATTAACCTTTACTGTTGATTTGGTTAGCGATGACACCATGTTGCCGCTGTAGCCGAGCAGACACGAGGCTCCTAGGGAAGACTCAACACCTGAGCTAGTGTTGGAAGCACATGTAATTAAAATGATTAGACTTAAGGGACATTAAAATGGCTAATGCATGATCTCCCCTCAAGGGATGCTCAGTGGAGGAGAGAAACATAAACATTGTCTTAGCTAGGTTTCTATGTTGCTGTGATAAACACCATGATGAAAACCAGCTAGGGGAGGAAAGGGTTTATTTCAGCTTTCAGTGATTGGAGGTCATGGGAGGAAGTCAGGGCAAGAACCTGGAGGCAGAAACGGAAGCAGAGAAGGTGGAGGAACGCCAATTATTGTCTCGCTTCCCATGGCTTGTTCAGTTTGCTTTCTTGTACAATACAGGACCAACTGCCTAGGGGTGGCATTGTCAGAAGTGGATTGAGCTGGGTCCCCCCATGTCAATTTTACCTTAGCTTTTCTGTATACATGTCCTTCTTTTGTAACATTTATCAAGACGTTCTTGTCATTGATTTAAAATTTGGGTTATGTGGGAGGCAGAGGCTTCAGGCCAGGCAGGACTACACTGCTGTGGGATGTCCTGTATGTCAAATGTGTTGCTCTGATTGGTTAATAAATAAAACACTGATTGGCCAGTAGCCAGGCAGGAAGTATAGGTGGGACAAGCAGAGAAGAGAATTCGGGCAAATGAAAGGCTGAAGCAGAGAGACACTGCCAGCCGCCGCCATGACAAGGGAGATGTAAGGTACCAGTAAACCATGAACCACGTGGCAAAGTATAGATTAAGAGAAATGGGTTAATTTAAGATAGAAGTAGATAACAAGAAGCCTGCCATAGCCATACAGTTTGTAAACAATATAAGTCTCTGTGTTTACTTGGTTGGTTCTGAGCAGCTGTGGGACTGGCGGGTGAGAGAAATTCGTCCTGACTGTGGGCCAGGCAGGACCAGAAAAACTCCAGCTACACTACACAGTTAGACTCTGTCAAAAAAAGAAAGAAAGGAAGAAAGAAAGAAAGAAAGAAAGAAAGAAAGAAAGAAAGAAAGAAAGAAAAGGAAAAAGAAAATTATAATTTGCTATATGGGTTTCTCTTAATGTTTTGTGTATCGAGGTTTATTGTGCTTCATAGACATATAGGCTTTTAGTTTTCCTCAACTTTGGAAATTTTTCAGCCATTATTTCTTTGAGTAATTTTCCCTGTTCCTCACTGCCACACACACCTCTTTGATGGCACTCCAATCATGTGTGGACAGTGTCACCTAAAGGTGCCCCAAGCTTACTGGCTATGTGTTCATGATGTTTTTCTGTCTTTCATTTGAACAATTTTCACTGATGTGTCTAGTTTTTAATCCTCTGTAATGTTCAGTGGCTTATACTGAAGACCAGCTGAGACTGGACTCATGAATTGAACAACTAACTACTGGATTCTTGAACTTTCTATTGGTAGACAGTTGTTGGACTAGCTGGATCACAGCCTGTAAGTCACGCCAATAAATCCATATATATATATATATATATATATATATATAACTGTATATACTAATATATTACATATATGCATGCACATATATATAGATGAGAAAGAGATTCATTCTATCAGTTCTGTTCCTCTAGAAACCCTCACTAATGCATAGTGTATGCTGATACAAGCTGTGTGAAAAGATGCTCTTATAAAACAAAGAATCAGAATGTGGAAGAAAAGAAGAGAAACAATGAATCAATCAAGAATCCTGTATGCACACAACAATGGAAGTCACAAGTATGAGCATGTATCCATAAGTGATCAAAAGGTGAGGGAGAGGGCGGGGAGGAGAATTTCCTTCCTTCTTCAACTTCCATGTGTTTTCCAGCATTCATTTTCAGGGACTGTAGTTATTTACAAATTCAGAAAGAAAACAAACAAACAAACAACTAACTAACACCAGTAATGTTATCTCTCCTGTAGAAACAAAAGAGGAAATCACTGTGAGTTCTCTGTACTCACTGTCCCGTCCACGGGACCTGTGGTCCATGGTTTCATCTGGCAAATATCTTCCCAGCTTTTCCTCCTAATCAGTTCTAAAATTCCAAGTGTGTGGCGCACAACACAACACTTTGAGTGGTAGTTCTCTGTCTTCCCTCAGGCCTAAAGGTTACAGGTGTTTTTCCCAATCCCTGTGGCTTCACACTCTTGATACTGTCTTAAATTTAGTGAATTACCAAATCACCATTATTTGCAATTCAGAGCTGGGGTGTGGTGGCACATGTTCATAATCCCAGGATTCTGGAAGCTGAGGCAGGAGGATGGTGAGTTTGAGGTCAGCCTGGGTTACATAGTAACTTCAAGGCCAGTCTGAGCTACTGAGGGAGACCCTGTGTCAGAGTTATTTTTTCATTCAGGGTTGAAGTTCATGTCCTTCAGAGGAACACTTGACTGTAAAGTCATGAACGCAGTCTCCCTTTTATCCTTGATTGATTTTTCCTCTCTTTGTTTCAGCCGTCACGTTAGTCTATCAGCTATCAGGAACCGAACTACGCAGAGGCAGTCCTGTGCTGCATAACAGTGTTTCAGGCAGTGGTGGGAAGATATACAATGGTGCTCCGGTGAAACTGTACTGCCTGGTGATGTCATAGCCTCGGTGGTTTAACAGGTACAGATCACGACACTCACTGAGTAACGACGCCGCTGAGTGCTGGACGTCTCAGGGCATAGCTCTGGCATTAAGAACTGCATCGCTTGGTTTGAAATGAGTGGAAAAGTTCACTTTAACCGTTTGGATATCCAGTTGACCCAGTGCAACTTATTCAAGGACCATCCCTGGGACCTGTTGCACGAACCCTGAATGGTCTTAGAATAAAAACCCGGAGCCGGGTATCAGGGTGAAAGCTAAAAGATCAGAGAAGCACTACCTCTTACCCCACCAACTCCTCAGCCTGATAGAGCATCTGCAGGAGAGCAAATTCCTGTCTTCTCCCGCCTTATATTCCTTTCTCTGCCCAGCGATATCACTTCCTGTTTCAACCTTCCTAGTGCTAGGATTAAAGGTGTGTGATCCCAAGTGCTGGAATTAAAGGTGTGTGCCACCACTGCCTGGCTCTGTTTCTTTTTTAGACTGGATTAATCTCGTGTAGCCCAGTGTGGCCTTGAACTCACAGAAATCCAGGCAGATCTTTGCCTCTGCCTCCCAGAGTGCTAAGATTAAAGGTGTGTGCCACCACTGCCTGACCTCTGTGGCTGACTCTGTCCTCTGATCTTCAGGCTGGCTTTATTTCTTAGATTACAAATATCACCACAGGGACCCTTAGCTGATAATATGTATGGGTCTCTCTCTGAACTCTTCCAGCCTATTACACTTTCATAATGCTCCAGTGTCATGCTGGTTTAACTGTGTGGCCTTGTTAAATTTCTTGATTTCCATGACTCATTTTTTTTTTTGCCATCCCTATAGTTTACAATTCTATGTAAAATTTATAATATACTTGTCATTTTCCACACGCACAAATCCTACTGGTCAAAACTGGAATCATTTCAATAGTACTAGATTATAAGCCAAGGTGAAACAAATATTTATGGGTAAATGCTGGCATGAATAAATGATTGAATAAATAGATGGGAGAAAATAAACAAATCTCTCATATACCAGGCTTCTACATTGTTTTTGTAGATCTCCAGCCTTTAAGTAAGCTGTGGATTTGCATAGTGTCTTCTTTCCAAAGAGCATGTACCCCCTGATGCCATGCGATAAGAACAGAACCTTTCCTCTGTGGTCTTCTTGCCAATCCCTCATAAATTCAGTCTGAAGCAGCAAACAAACCCCCACTGAGGACAGCCTACAAATATCTAACAGGTATTCCTGAAAATTATCGTGGTCATCAAAACCAAGGGAAGTCTGAAAAAATGATCATAGCCAACAGAGTCCAAGAAGACATGTCAACTAAATGCAATGCGTCATCAAGAACGGAATTCTGGAGCATAAAGGAACATTGGATTAAAACTAAGGAAATCCCATTAACCAAAATATAGACTTCAGTTAAGAAGAAATGTATCAACATTGTTTGATTATGACAAGACTACCATAAAAAACAATAACTCAGGTGGCCATTCTCTAGTTATAAAGACCAGTGAGGGAAAGCATTCAGCAGTGTGTGACAGTGACCATATCCTAAACTGGAGAGAACCCCAGCTAGAAAAAGACATTTTAAAAGTCACTGGAGAAAAAGAAGTGTGAGATGCTTAAGTCACCATCAGACAGGATCTGCCCAGAGAGAACTTGCGTTCCAACAGAGTTCCCACGGTGAGGGGCGGCAAGCACTGTCTTCAGTGACTTTACACAACTCTCATGGTCTGGAGCACGAAACTGACGTGTCCGTATGGAAAGTCTTCATTTCTTAGGAGATTCTTGTTGCAGTACCTCGGGGCAAAGTGCCTTGCATGTCTTCAACTTACCTTCAAACAGCTCAGAAAGCCGCCATGGTGTGCTCACTGTACTCCCAGCAGTGTGGAGGCTGAAGTAGGAGAATCCTGTGTTTGAGACCAGCCTGGATTACATAGTAAGTTCCAGACTAGCTCAAGTGACATAGGAAGACCCTGTCTCAACAACAAAGCCAAACCGAACAGAAACAAAATACTTTACAAAATAAAGTATATTGGATGAAATAAAGGTAAAGGATTTAAGTCAATATTAAGGCTACACAATGGTTTTTTGCACTTTTTTTTAATACCCTTTATGTAGATTTACATGGTCTATAATTCAGGACTTGGAGAGGTGGCTCAGCAGTTAGGAGCACTTCCAGAAGACCCAAAGAGGCCGCGGCTTAGCCTGCTCTATAACCAAGGCAGAGTCGGCAGCCCCTTCTCAGGGACAGTGTCACCTGATACTGAGTGTTCCCTGCCTGTGGTGGCTGTAGATATGAATGCATCAGAAGAAAAGCCAACCGGGTTGAGAGGGAGAGACCAAAGAACACCCAACTGTGTGGTGCATGTTCTAGAGTCTGGGTCTCATGGCAAATACCAGCAACCAGCTATTTTGTCTCGAAAATCCAGTGTAAGAACTTAGGTGTATGAGGGTAATATGTGGTATCACAGAGCTGGACATGCAAGCTGAGTTCTAGAGTTATTCTGAAGTGCCTCCAGGACACCGCAGGGGTCCTTCCCTGCTTCCTGCTCCTCTAAGGCTCTCTGGCTGCTGCTGTAGGGATATCTGGCTTGAAAACAGAATTTAAAGGTCACCAGCATGACTTTGGAAAAGCTACCAAATGGCGGGAGTCATACTGAAGTTTCAGTGTCTGTGGTGCACTGAGACCTGGCAAACAGACACCCTACTCCTGAAATAGCATTCTGTGAAAAGCCCAGTGACATCAGGTGTTGGTGTCCCTCAGACCTCTGGTACAATGAAATCTCCAAGCCATTAACCAAATTCTCTCTTCTGCCTCCTAAATAGAACTTGGATGCATCTATTTTTCTGTAACCCACTGCCACTATCCTGGTCTGGGTCATTGTTATTTATAGCCAGACTTCTGTAGGAGCTTCCTCATTGCGGATAGGACTATGGTCACACAGGGGATCCAGGAGGCAACGTTGATCTTGCAGCCTAGCTGAGTCCACCCCTGGAACATCTGGTCATCCCTCAACATGCACACAGAAAGTTAAAACAAGCAGGTGCCCAGAGTCTGGAGGCCCTGCTCTACTTCCTTGTTCCTCCATCTCAGACTCATCTTTCTTTTCATTTATTATTACTTCTGGAATATTCTGAGCAGGTGGAAAAATATAAAAAGAGGCATAAATACATAGCCGCATGCATGGACCACCCAACTTTTTCACATTATAATATTTTGCAAAAAAAAAAATGGAGCTAGTTGGCCTGTTTCTTATGAACTATAATATACATAGAAAAGAGTATATATAATGTAAATGAATATTTTAGAGGATAGTCATGTGCCTGTCACCTAGCTTAAGAAACAGAATATTTCTAAATGCTTTAAACTCTCTTGCACGTTCCTTCTCAAGTCAGAAGTTCTGCTGTGCCTCACAGATGCAAACCTCTCCTCCATTTTGAGATAGCAGTTTTTACACACTTTTTAAAAAAAATTGCCGGGCGTTGGTGGCGCACGCCTTTAATCCCAGCACTCGGGAGGCAGAGGCAGGCGGATCTCTGTGAGTTCGAGGCCAGCCTGGGCTACCAAGTGAGCTCCAGGAAAGGCACAAAGCTACACAGAGAAACCCTGTCTCAAAAAACCAAAAAAAAATAATAATTTCTTTATTGATTCTTTGGGAATTTCACATCATGCACCCCAATTCCTCTCACCTCCCAGTTCCCCCACATTCTCCCCTCACCTCTGCAGTGCCCCCTAAAAATAATTAAAAAAAAACTAAGCAAGCAAGCAAACAAAACCAAAACCAACAAACAAAAAACAAAAACCCTCTTCTCTCCTCCATCTTTCCAGCTCTCCAACACCTCTTCATTCGTGCTGGTGGCATTGGGAGCTTCAGTGTGTTACACAGTATACCCTTTCGTCCAATCAGCTCTACTAGCAAATGTTCATTGCAATGAGTCATTGGTCTGGTTCAAGGTCTCTGGTTTCTGGTACACCACCATCACTGGATCCTCACCAAAACTCCTCTTGGATACCTGTAGCTGATATCACAGAAATCCTGCCGGTATCATGCCACAGGACCAGTTCTTTCACGAGCTCCAGCAGGTCCTAGATGGGGTAGATATAAGAGTGGGCTAACCCAAGGCTGGGCTGTGGGCCTGGGTGGTAGCTGAGCTGGTCAGTTCAGGCCACTGGGGCTGCTGTCCTCAGGCAATGGGTTAGAGCCAGCTCCCCTATGACCACGCCATCAGGGTCAATTCTCCCTCTCCTGAGTGCGGGGTGGGGGAGGGGGCAGCTCTCCTGAGTGTGGTAGTGGTGGGGGAGTTCTCCTGTGAGGGTCAGGGCCAGCTCTCTTGCTGCAGTGTCCAGTGAGGGGCATGGCCAGCTTTCCCAGGGGCAGCAAAGGGCCAGCGGCTCAGCTTGGCCCTCTGATTTCGTCACACATTGTTCCTATGGCCCTCTGAGATGACGCAGGCCATAGACATCAACACAGACCCCAGCTGCAGCAGGACCATGGACAGAGACATGGCCCTTGGCAGCAGCCTGGGCCCAGATGATGTCTAGTGGAAGCCCTGATCACTCAGATCAGGATGTCTCTGGTGGCAGCTTGGCCCCTGACACCAACAAGGCCACGGGTTGTGGCGCCATCTCCAGGCTTCTGTGTGACCTTTGGTGGCAGCACAGGCCTCAGACTTCAACACAGACCCCAGCTGCAGTAGGACCATGGAACCAGACCTGGTCCTCAGTAGCAGCCAGGTCTGGATGTCACCATTGCCCGAGATCAAGTGCAAGCCACTCAGATCGGCACGGCCCCAGCGGCAGTGTGGTCTTCACACACTTTTATACTCCACACTCACACATGCCTGCCAGGTCCTCCCACGACCTGCTTGTTCTGCCGAGTAGTATTTGGGGGCATCATCTCTACTGTTGCAGACAGCTCTGTTTCATCCATTTCCACTGCTTTCCAATCCATCCTTCATAAAACAGACCCATCAACATTTTAAGCTATATATGCAACTATCTGTCCCTTGACTGCATAACCATTCCTCCCCCCCCCCCCC
>CABHPH010036506.1:0-12142 GCA_902168325.1 Peromyscus nudipes | reverse complement strand
TATCTATCTATCTATCTATCTATCTATCTATCTATCTATATATTAGGATAAAGAATCATATTTTGAATTTGATCTGAACTAGTCTCCATGTACTAGTGGCAGCCTTACTATATAAGAGCATGTATGTAAAACACTCAGTCAAGTCCTCTTAGTATCTGAGTTTTTCTAGACTCATTCCTGAGTGGTTAGACTATCTCCAGTTGTACAATGTATCATGGAGGACACTGATGAGAGACTCACATGTGTCTGGTAGACGAGGCCAAAGCCTCTGACCCCAGAGGGCACTTGCTGCTGTGGATTCTGCTTAATTGCAAAATAGGGTTTAGTTTTTCATGAAGAACTTCTGGCCAACAAACAGCTGAAGCATGTCTCACTGTTCAGGTGTTGCAACCCATCTCACATTTAAGATCAGCTTTTCTTTTTGATATTCAAACAAAGTACCTCTTAGCTCTTGAAAGAAATGAAAATTTAAATACAAAATCCACTTTATTGTGCTCATAAAAACATCACAAAGCTAGAGTAACATCTTTATGATCAATGTGAGATGGGATTAGATCTTTGCATGTCCAGTGGTCACTGCCTGACCAGTAGTCTATGATGCTGTGGCCCCAGAAGATAATTTGGGCTGATGATTTTACAGACACATACAATCCACTGACTTTGTGACTGACACTTGGTATCCTGTCCCTGATTCACAAAATCTAAACTATGATCAAGATTTAGACTCCATCTAGTTGCCCTCACTGGTATTAGAACCTACTTCTTTGAGATACCAACATAGACTGAAGACCAGCAGTATAACTAGAGTTTTTCTGGTCCTGCCTGGCCCACAGTCAGGACAAATCTCTCTCACCCACCAGTCCCTCAGCCGCTCAGACCCAACCAAGTAAACACACAGAGACTGGTATTGCTTACAAACTGTATGGCCATGGCAGGCTTCTTGTTATCTAGTTCTTCTATCTTAAATTAACCCATTTCTATTAGTCTATACTTTGCTGCATGGCTTGTGGTTTACCGGTACCTTATATCTCGCTTGTCATGGCAGTGGCTGGCAGCATCTCTCTGCCTCAGTCTTCCACTTCCTAGAATTCTCCTCTCTCCTTGTCCCACCTATACTTCCTGCCTGGCTACTGGCCAATCAGTGTTTTATTTATTAACCAATCAGAGCAACACATTTAATATACAGAACATCCCACAGCACAGCAGCTCTCTAGAAATTTCCTACACCTCCAGGACCATCTTGGGGCTGCTGAGACATCCAGTCTCATTGACTGAACAACTCCTGGATTCTTGCCTTCAGCAGACAGCCATTTTTGGATTACTAGCCCATAAGATCATTCTTATTAATAAGTCACATATGTGTGTGTCATTTATGTACTCACCCTATCAGTTCTATTTCTTTAGAGAACCTTGACTACTACAATGATATCTCCAATACGTCTGGAATACATTTAAGAGCCAAAACCTAGGAATTCATAGGGTAGAATAAAAAAGCAGACATAAAATCATATGGAATATGCAAAACAACTAATTTTTAAACAATTAGAATATTATAAAAACACCATTTTCTGTAAATGAGATCCTTTCACATGTATTTGTTTTTAAGTAACAAAGTGCTTAGTGGCTGGGAATGAGAGAAAGTCGGTGAGTGGTTCATTGTGTGATGTTGCACACCTCTCAAAGATGTGCTGCTTCCCATAGGTAAGTTTCTAGATGCATACAGCTATGCTGCATTAGTGAGTGGAAATGTTATAGTAACACCAGTTTAATTAACTTGGAAATGAATGGTTTAAAACAGAAACTCTGAGGACAGCATTTATCAGGCTAAAGGCTCCTGGTTTATCAGACTCAGAGGCAGCCCCGCATGCCATGAAGGGCCACACAGGCAAGCAGTAACAGAAGAGAAGAGAGTTAAGGAGAAAGCATCTTAGAGCCTTTTTCTAGAACTCCACTTCTTGTAAAACGGCAGGCAAGAGAAAACAGGACTGGTGAGCTCTTTACTACTTTGGCTAGTTGAAATGGACCCAAACAATAGGATAGTTTTGTTTTGTGCCTGGTACTGGCATGAGTTAGTTAGAGGGAGAGGGTCTGGTTCTGATTGGTCTATTGCTCATTGAAAACGTCCCCAAGGCTGCCTTAGAAAAATCTGGAAAAGATAACACAAACAGGGTTGGATGTGAAGGGGTCCACCCTAATCCCAACAAGGAAAGTTGTGAGATATGTGTAACATTAAAGTGTGGTATTACAATACCCACTACAAACGGCCTCTGAGGGAGGCCTGTGGCAGTACAAATGACGGACTGTTTCTAATACGCACATTTTCTGCCTTCCTGTTGCCATTGCATTGAGTTTTGTGTGTTTGTTTCTTGTTAAATCTAAACTTCTTGAGTTTCTTTAAAGGAATGGTGCTAAAGTTGTCACTTTCCTCTTTTTTCATTTTCACATTAAGACTGTTCATGACAGGAGAAGTCCGGCACCCAGAATGGACCTCAGTTACTGGTGCCGAGCAGGAGCTAAAGATGGAAGCCCATAGTCTTTTGAGAAAAATGTCCAATGGACCAAAACATCACTGCTACAGACATGCCTTTTGAAGCAATTCCCCTGCTGCTCAAACATGGAAAACACTTTCTAGAAATCGGATGTACGAGATGGGGCACCTGCGGACTGATTTCACAGCTCCAGTTGAGCCCTTTGAGGCTTTGGACGGTTTCAGTGCATCCTCCATGTGGCGGAAGGATATCAATATTTATTCGGATATTTTTATCTATTTTTCTATTACTCTACCGGTAAACAATAACACTGCCCTACACTGTAGCAGTATGCTTTTGCTTTATAAATCTTGAGTTGTCGATCTTACAACAACGTACAACAGAATCAGCCAAAACTTTAGTGAAATAGACTTGCATATTTACGATATTCTAATTGTATAGCAATTAGGCGTTGGGGCCAGTTTGTTTCATTTTAAAGTACCCATGTAAACAAATTAACCTAAGTTGAGAAAACATCTTTATTGAACCCATAAATAATAAAGCCTTTATATTACCTATGAGAATAAGGGCAAACTCATATAATGTTATTTTAACTTTGCTCTGGTTTCAAGGAGGATTCCAAAATAACCAGTTCTGAAATAAAATATCTAAGCTTCCTATTGATCTTATATTGGAAGGTGTAGACACCAGCTTTAAAGAATGAGGGATATAGAAGAATTATTACAACTTATATATGGAATTAATAGTTTGGCCATGTAAAAGTATGGGATTTTTGTTTGTTTGTTTGTTTGTTTGTTTGTTTTTTATATTGGAAAGAATTGTCCTTGACAAAATTATTGTCATATGCAACATTTGCTCTTGCAAGCTGGTGTGATGCTGCGTCTCCAACTTCTTATTGGAGGTTTGAAAGTTAAATTTGAATACTAGATGCTAACAAAAATAATGCTTTTTAAGGATCTACAAAGATTTATTTCCACTGAATAATGGAGCCACATTGAGAGAATCAAAACTGCATTCAGATTCCTATAGCAAAACTACATATTTAACCCATCAAAATTACACATGAGAGTCTCATACTCCCTTCCACGATCCCATGATCCTCAGTTTTTCTTTTAGACACACACAGTGTGACAAACATAAAATAAACAGCCATCCAGAATATTCATCTCTGTCTGCTGTCAGTCACTGCAGGGGTGAAATCTTCTCAACCTGCTGTCCTCTCCTTCTTTTCTGGGTCTTACCACATCCTCCACACTGTTTGTGGAGGGATATCCGTAAACAATCACTTTTGTATATGATCTCAGCACAGCCCAAAGAACAAACATTGTATAGGTGACAGATCAGAGCCACAGTATAAAACAACCAAAACTTAGCACATTCCTAAGAAGACATAAACATATATAACTAAGAATAGGTACATGTTGCTGGAGAGCTTCTCTCCAGCTCCCAAGTCCCGCCAGTCCCTGGATCCCTGACTGAACCCATTCATAAAATAAACACACAGACGCTTACATTATTTAAACTGCTTGGCCATTAGCTCAGGCCTATCATTGTCTGGCTCTTACTCTTATATTTAGCCCATTTCTATTAATCTCTACTTTGTCACATGGCTCGTGGCTTACCGGTACTTTACATCTTCCTTCTCCTCGATGCGGCTCCAGCCAGTCTCCCTATCCTTCCTTCCTCCTCAATTCTCCTCTCTGTTAGTCCCGCCTATACTTTCTGTCTGGCTTTTGGCCAATCAGTGTTTATTGACATATAGCGATATCCACAGCAGGTACACATTTAATTGATCTCTAGATAAATGGCATTTTTCTAAGAATTTAAGTTTAGAAACTCATAAAAATAATCCTTGGCATGTCATTCCCATGCTCCCCAGTGGTGCCAGCTTACAGCTTCAGAGCTGTCCTTAGAAGCCATCATGGTTCTTTCCTATCTCTATTAACTTCCATTCTCTGAGCACATTGAAGATACAAATGCTGTAACTTGGTCACTGTATGATGCTTGACATATGCTGGGCATCTATAAATATGTCCTTAGTGACTGATTTTAAATTCATCTATAAATTACAGCTTAAAATATAAAATTTATATAAATATAAAAGTGATATATACAAGTCAAAATAACACTAGTATTCTGGTAGATCAAAATATGTGTTCAAATCTTCTGTTTGTTCTGGTACCTGAATTATGAATGGACTGTGAATGTTGGCTCTCATTTTGGATAGAAGTAATAATACTTTAAAAACATAACACAGATGTACATGCTGCTTAGGTCAGTAATTAGGATGCAAATTTGTTACAATCTACAATCTTCCTAGTATACTTGAAAAGTGATCAAGAGATACATTACCACAATTTCAATAAAATGATAAAGCATAACCCCACTCATGATCTTTATAAACCTTATCTAGTAGGAGATTCAAATAAACAGTATACAGAATATAAAGGGGAATAAAAATATTATTAATGAAAAAACAACTAAAAATAAGGAAGCCATATCACAGGGTAAAACTTTTATTTTCCTTCATCCTATCCACTATATGCTTTGCTTGCAGTAAAATATATTCCTGCTTTCCAATACTACGTGCATTGTCTCTTTACATTTAGCTTCACTGTAACTTACTATTATTCACTATAATTTACTGCTATTATACTAAGTTCAATGATACGATCCTACAGGTGTTTTGTCAATATATGGAAGTTGCACACTATTGATAAAATAAATATAATTATGTATTTGTTATTAAACACATGTTAATATATTGCATGCATTAATTTAGAAGTTTATGGGAATTTATACATTAGGTTAAAATATTTAAATTCTGTAAGTATCTTTTCTATAAAAGCATACATTCTTATGTCTCCATTATTAATTTTAAAAATCAAAATAAATTACACTTTCATTTCATATTTTATATTCATATAATTGTTTGTGCTATAATATATTTATAAACAGAAAATACATTAAATTTTAATAGCAAATCTTTTATTTATTTCTGAATTTATTAGGAATCTTCTTATTTGTTATTATGTAGTTTAATATTATGTATGTTCACAAGATTATTTCTTTTTATTTTCAAGTTAGTTAAATGGTCCTGTTGTGGCCATCTCTGAAGTAGCTGCTACCAAAATCAAGTTGAATCTGCTTGTGATCTGTGACCAAATCAAGAACTTAAAATTCATCCCAATGCACTATCATATGTTGGAAGGGAGATTAGTTCTTGCCCTCTTTCCAAAGAACCAAAAAGGAAGAACAGTGTTCACTCTATGCCTATCAAAAATGAGGAGGAACAGATTATTTAAAGACACTAGGAAAGTGAGCAAATTTGCAAAGCGGGCTCAGTTTACAAGAGTGTGTCACCAACACTGAATAGGTTAAATAGGAAAAAATGGCACTACTGGTAATGTGAGCACCCACTTCACCCACAATGGGTATCACTAGGCCAAATCTGAACAAAGGTGACCATAAAGTCTTGAAAAGGAAAGCCACCCCTCAGCCAGGAGGAGGAAAAGGGGAGTTATTGAAAAAAGAGACACCTGATATTCAGGAATAAAGTAACTTTAATTGCAAATTCTGTGAAAACATGACTAAGTTAAAAGAAAATAAGTATTTCATTACTCAAGAACTTGGCGTGTTGTATGGAGAAAAATGTTTTGTGACATAATTATAATTTATTGGAAGCCAAAATTAAATGTATATACATACATACATTATATGCATACATATCTGCACATATGTACCATACATCCATATATCACATTGTGCATATGTATTTATTTACTTTTCAGAAAAGGTTACCTCAAAGTAGTCACTCCAAGCCCCAAAGCAAAGTGGTCTGCAATTATAACAGTAATGTCAAAAGATTAGCTGATCAATACAATCATCTAATTGAGAAATCATGAGGACAAAATGAGGACTCACAACACATGTGACAAAATGGGAATGAATTTTGAAATCAAGCGACATGTAAAATGTATAATGTAAGCGACATGTAAAATGTATAATGTAAGCGACATGTAAAATGTATAATGTGAGCCACAGACTATCTTAAATATGGTGGGCTAGAGAATAAAGTCAGCAATCTCTAACTATCTTTTTCTTGGCAGATATATTCTCAAAGGCTGCATGTCTTGTTACTTAACATATGAAGGTAAAAACAATTGGTAGAAGTGAAATAGACTAGTTTTACAACTCTTGAGTTTTTGTTGTCCATAGATTGTGATGACTATGATGCATGGCTTTAATTTTCAGAAAGTCATGAAATTATTACAGACTGTAAAAAACCATATAGTCAAATCAAACCAGATTACACACACACACACATATATATTATATATATATATATATATATATGTAGGTTGATTATCAGTTATAGAAAGGGAAAAAAATCAGAAGAAAGTTCAAAGGAGGATTTCGAAGTTGGCAGGGAGAAGAGACGTTATATGAGAACATTCTTCAAAAGGATTTTGTGAAATATTAATTCCACCATGTTCTCAACTCTAAAATAAAACCCATATACATAGAAGTAACACTAAACAGAATCAGAAGGTTGTATTTATACATTTAGTATATGAATGCGTGTGTGTGCATGTGTGTGTGCACACGCACATATGTGTAACATATGAAATGGAGTAACAAAGAAATGGAGACCAGAAATTTGAGAGAGCACATGGGATGGACTGAATGGAGGAGAGGGAAGGGAGATAATAGAGTAATCATATATCAAATAAAATATATAAAGAAAACGACTCCCATTGAACAAGTTTTGGAAATTTTATGTGTATTTACTTATGGCAACATGTAATGTGCATGAGAGAAGGGTAGAATCTCCGAGATGCGCTGACTACTTCCCACGAACACTGCATAGTTACGGCTACAGAATGCTGCATTCTTTAAACAGCTAAAGGTCATTTGGCATCTGCGCTCCTGAGAAACTCTTGAATCCGACATTTTGATTAATTTTGTTTTCCATAGAGGGTTGCACAGTTACCGTAGTTCTCATGCATTCTTCTCACATTGTTCCTACAGGTAGCATCTCTTCTTACACCTCCTGCCTCCTACTGTCTCTCAATACCAAATGAGCTTAATATCTCAGGATCCCTTCTGTCTCACTCCAGAGGAGCAATTTTCATGCTCTGTCATGACAAATGTAGATCAAAATGAAAACAGGTGACTTCCTTCCTGTCTTGCTCTTGGTGGCTTCTTCAGTTAAAGTTATCATCTGGATGCATGGAGGAAATGGCAGCTTCACCTTTTGCAAAGTGGGTGACTTTGAAAAATATATTTGTTTGGAGCACTTCAAGTTTTGCTTTTCTTCATTGTTTTCTTTTTAAATTTGTTTCTTTGAAAGGTTTTGGAGACTTCAATTTTACTTAATTCTTTTCTTCTTCATTTTTAGTTTCATTTAGTTGGTTAGTTTGTTTGTGGCTTCCTATATTTAGATTACTGGTATACCTAGAATACTGTGTGCTTACTTGCTTGCTTGCTCTCTCTCTCTTCCCTCCTCTCTTCCTTCCTTTCCTTCCTTCCTTCCTTCCTTCCTTCCTTCCTTCCTTCCTTCCTTCTTTCCTTCCTTCCTTCCTTCCTTCCTTTCTTTCTTCCTTCCTTCCTTCCTTCCTTCCTTCCTTCCTTCCTTCCTTCCTTTCTCTCCCTCCCTCCCCCCTCTCTCTTTCTTTCTTTCTTTCTTCTTTTAAAAGACGAGTAATATTTCATTGTATACATGTAACACATCTACCTTTTCGTTTTTCATTTATTCTTCTCTCATACAATACATCCTGACATTTTCATTCTTAAACTATTTCATTTCAGAGCACAAGGAATTCTAGTATCAGTGTAAAGTGTTGTCTATATTGAGTACTTGGTCTTGAGACTATATAATTAATATTATTAATAATATAATGTTATTACATAATGTATAAATATAATGATATTAAACTAAAATGCAATATCAGGGTTGTTTCTACATACTGTCTTCAGTTATGGAATAAAAACTTTGGTTGGAGATTTCATCAGTAGTAAAAGTCTGCCTGTAACATCTGCAGAAACATTAATCACTATTTATTTGCACTTAAAAGCAAGCAAATAAATAAAGAAGAAAAAACAGAGTAGACATATGGTTCCCTTCTTCTTCACTGATCCAAACATTTCCAGGGTTATAACTATGTTTTTTATGTTGTAGCTATTGATATTCCTCTTCAGATTTTAGAAATAAAATTGTCTCCACACAAAAAGAAATACATAAATCTTAAGTGTACATTTACTGAGTTTTGAAAAGCACTCACACTGTCACCTAAATACCAATTAAAATATAAACCACTAACAAGTTGTTAACATATTTTGCTTGGGTCCTATCTAGATTAATGCCAAACCGTTGACTATGTATTTGATGTGGTAGTGCATGAGTCTTTTTGCTGTATTTCACTCAGTAGAGATCGCTACACATTATGCTCCCTTTACTTATTATTTTTTGACAAATCCTCATGTTATTCTCCACAACGACTGTGCTAATTTGCGCTCACATTGGTAGACTCAGGTGTAAGAGGCTGGCATTCTGGTTTGCATATTTTTTAATATTTTGTCTTTTTTATTATAGTCAGTCTGATCAGAGGAATGACATGACTTCTGCACTTTAAGCCTCTAAATCTTCACCCAAAACAAGAGAAAACAAAGCTCATTTAATAATCAGTTATCCAAGAAATGTATAAAATTAATCATAATCTCTTACCCTACATACAAAATAATTGCTATGAGGTCATTAATTACTTTTCAGAATGTTAGGAGGATTATCAGAGACATGTCAACTGAATGAAGACTCTATATCTTCTTGGAAATAAAGAAATCAATCCTATAGATTCTTACTTTCTCACTGTTTAAAAATAACTATATTATCAGAATGAAATGGCATGCAAGTGGATATTTATATTCAAATAATATATAAACAATATAAATGAAGTAAAAATAACTATAGATAGATAACAAACACAAAATCTGTAGTTTTAAAATGCCAAACATCAAAACATTAACCCAGAACAAAAATGCTCATTTTGAAAAACAGTTAATTCTTTCTTAGGAAACATTCAACATACCAGCACTGTAACTGTTAATAAGATTTTATTTTATGGAAAAATAGCTGTATGAAACCTCCAAAGGTGAGTGTACAACACGAACATTTTCATTTTTGTTAAAACATTTGCTGCCTCTCGTCCCTGTCTTCCTATGAAGAACTGGATTTGTTGATAGGAGTTTTAAACTACTTGAAATCAAAATATAAAATGAGAAAAAGCCAAACAATTTGAGTATGTGAAGTGGAGCATTACTCTGCACTGGGATGGTTAGTTAGTCTTGGTTTGAGAAACTTAACTGACACATACAGCAAACGTATGTCCTCTGTTCTTAATGGAAAATGTGTTCTAGCTCATTTATTTCTTCATGGAATAAGTATTGTTAATATTTGATGATATCCAACCTCTCTACATATTAGTGTTTGATGGCAGTCCATAAACTGTAAATGAAAATAGTAACAAGACACATGGGTATACATGTACATAATTTATACGCACAGACACACACACACACACTCACACACACACACACACACACACACACACACACACATATATGTAAACTGGAAATACTTTTATCTTTATTTCAAGGAAGAAAATTTGAATCAAAACTGAGAAAAGAAAGGAAAATAAGAAAAATATTTCAAGATGTCATTATAGTGAAAGGTACATTTTGGCTAAGATCTCAAAAACATAGGCCACAAAAACAAACAAAAAAATGAGATTTTTAGGAATTATATTAAGCTAAGAAATTTTCATCTAATGAAGGAAATAATCAATAGCAATGGAACCCTCCTTGGTATGGTGAACTATTTGAAAACTCTTCATTCAGTAACTGACTAATCTACAGAATATATCTGGATCTCATATAACTCAACAATAAACAGCAACCAATCAAAAAATAAACAACTGACCACTCTTTATACAGGATGATGTATAAGCAGAAAATGGCTTTATGAAAAACACCCAGCATTTCTAATAATCAGGAAAAGGAAAACAAAAAATTGAATGAAATTTCATGTCATGATGGTCAGACTTGCTATAATTAAAAAAAAGAAAAGAAAATATAAAAAAAATGCCAGCGAGGATGTGAGCATCTTAGACCCTGGGCCCAGGAGAGAAAGGAAATTAATACAACTATTATGCAAAATAATATGAAGGTTCCTCAACACTCTAAAACCAGAACCAATGTAACATCTTGCTATCTCACCGCTGAGTCATGCACAGCAAAGAGACATCAGGATGCCCACGTCGATGGTAGCAATGCAAAGACAGAAAAGCTATGAAATCAAGGGAAGGATGAATGGGCGCAGTATGGATACAGAAGGGAATCTTATTTGGGCACAAAGAAGAAGGCTTTTGTAAAAAGTAGAATTAAAAGTCTCATAAACTGTCTGAGAAAATAAGGGTGTTATATTTCTGCCTGCAGTATTACAAAGCAAATAAGGCATCTAGAAATATACTGCAGTATATTCGATCTAGTCCTTTGTATCCTATTTTTATTATTAATAATACTCAATTTAGGGAAGTTCTAGAGTTGAGCTCTTGGTCTATTAGCTCTACAATAATAGCTACATTTTGCAATGTCTTGAATGGTAGCAATAGTATTTATAATTGTAAAAATTATATAATTTGAAAATTTACAATTATATAATAATAGTTATAATAATATGCTTTTTAGAAGTTTGCACACTAGAGGTATTTTAGTGTACATTTAAATGCTTATTTCTAAATTCTCTCTGTTCCTTCTGTCACTTTCAATATTTTACAATTTCTAAAAGATATTACCTTAACAAAATACAAAATGGGGGAAAAAACACCAGGAAATCCTGGAAAGTCTCCAACAGCTAAAGTGACAAGATTGCTTCACATAAAGAAAACACTGAGAAGCAATGTGGAAGAGTGTAGATTTTATTTATGTTAAGGGGAACAGTGATTGCTCCTTAATGTTTGTCATAAACAATCACATATAGCCTAATAGACAATGAATTGTATTCACAATTAGTATTTACAAGTATTATAATTACTCTTAATTTAAGGATCCCTTCATGTGAAATTTTGAACATGTGGAAACTTTATTCCATGGCAGGTATTAAGATAAAATGCACTTAGCATTGCTAGAATGTGGTCCTCATGTGGTAGTTTAAAGGTGGTACATCATGTACATCTTTCATACACTTTATATGTTAAGTTGTTACAAATTCTATAATGTAATTATTTTTTGAAGTTAGAAAATGTGTTAAGTGAGGTTTTTACATCATTTCATAATTTTAACATAAAGGTTTTATTTGCTATACTTATTTTTAAAATTTCATTTTACTGAGATAAAATTATTTTCTCATTTTAATTCATTAAAATTAAGTGCTTTTCAAAAAACATAGTTCATGCCTTTTTCCTGCCTATGAAATTTCTG
Organism: Peromyscus nudipes; assembly: GCA_902168325.1. Lineage (NCBI taxonomy): Eukaryota > Metazoa > Chordata > Mammalia > Rodentia > Cricetidae > Peromyscus > Peromyscus nudipes. Next base: position 176 of record CABHPH010036506.1, on the reverse strand, counting down.
TATGTTAACACAAAGTAATTTTCATGTCTAATTTAAAGAATATAATGCCCTTAATATTAATTTTGGTCTTAATTTTTAAATGTGGTCACTTTTGTATTACCGATAAAATTATGAAGTGAATATAAAGGCCCCCCATGGTGAGTTCTAGACTCTTCCTCCCGGAGGCAGGCTTAAAT